>JBBPCY010008762.1:0-15720 GCA_037974405.1 Brachyalestes nurse
CAACCCCATCCAACACCTTTGGGATGAACTGGAACAGAGATTGCGAGCCAGACCTTCTCATCCAACATCAGTGCCTGTCCTCATAAATGCTCTACAGAATGAATGCGCACAAATTCCCACAGAATTTCCAAGAAGAGTGGAAGCTGTTATAGCTGCAAAGTCTCTGCATCTGAATGCAAGGTCATTAAAGTCCCTGTTGGTGTAATGGTCAGGCATCCCAATACTTTTGTCCACACAGTGCATGTGCTATAATGAATAATAAGAGACAACAATATACAATTCAAATTGCTGACAGTCTCCTGCTCTCTGAAAGCACGTTCCTTATGGATGAACTTTATACAAACGTAAACAATCAATGACTGTTATGTGGTATGGTAACTAACTGTGTCATGCCTATACTCCCATGCTTCAACACTTAAACATCACAGAGAAGATGTAATAATTGCAAAAAGTATGAGAGCATTCAAAACATAGAATATTACTATGCACATTTTTATGTTTCTATTTAATATTGGGTCACTCTGAGGTTTAGGAATTGCCTGTAACCCTGCAAACACTTTTTCTCCTGGCATCTCATCCTGCTTGTGTGCGACACGTCCCCAAATCTACAGTCGGAGAGGGAAGATATTTGGACACCAGAATAGGTTCTGGGTACCCGCAACCCTAGTAAGGATTAAGCAGTTACAGAAAATGAATGTATATGCAGTGGTGGCAGTAATTTGGCATGGCCCATCACCAAGAGAAATGTTACTAGCAAAAGCCCAATTTTTAAATAGCAGCTGGGTCCTCTTGCCTATTTGTGATTGTGGGTGAGTCCAAGTCCAAATACAAGATGGTTCAACATTATTCCGAGACCCCAACAGTCCAACAGTCACTCCACTAGAATGAATGTCCCACTGATTCAGGGCCACTTGTATTTCTTGACAGACATTCCAAGCAAGAACTTTGACTCGAGCGCTGCTGTCCTACTATTTAAGCGCTGGCTCAGCATTAAGTGATTCACAGCCATCCAAGCTGGGGATACAAGAGAGAACAATTTGACTTGCCAGTGTAATCATCTGCATAACAGAACTGTCCAGTGAGAACTGAGCATGTTGAGCAATCCAGTCATGTTGTGTTTGAGGCAGATGAGGTGACTTTAACAGGTTGCTGTTGGACTCTGGACCATATGATCACTTTCATGTATCTATATATTAACGCAATCGCACAAAATCACACTATAACCATCCAGGGTCTTGTGGGATGCTGGAGCCTGTCCCGGTGGACAGGCGAAATGCAGAGAAACAGCCTGGACAGGTTGCCAGTACATGGTAAATAATCATATTTGTGGGTTTTATATTGAAAACTTTCAATAACAAACTTGGTTGTCACATCCTGCCTGAACTGTTCTAGGCACCAATTGTGTCTTTATCTGATTTTCAGCCTCTCAGAAGTAATCTTTTCACTAGATAATTGAAGCTGAATTAATGTCCACTGGTTTTAATTTTGTATTGGATTCATTATCTCTCAGGTCTCCCTCTAGTCTACTTTATATTTCTCCTCCTGTTTAGTTTTAGCGATTACAATGTAAAGCCACCAGACTTAAGTCACTCATTAACAATGATACAAAGGATATGAAGGAATGTATAACTCACATTTTTGTTCTTATTGAGGAAATGCATGTCATATCCAGCCATTTAAGAAGTAAGTACACTCCGTCTGCTCAATATACCTTGGTATGTAGTGTTTGTAGGTCATTTAAAAACTTGCAAAAAAATTGAGCTTCCCCATACTTGCATATTATACCCACCTGACCTAATTGAGTAAAAGGGTAGGATAACTGGGTACTTCTTTAATGTATAAACTAGAAATTAATACATAGTTTATACATGAGAATGATTTAATACACCAACTGTTTTTCTAATACGTACATGAGACGATAATTAAATAAAAACTTTGGAAATAAAACTATGAAGAAATACATTACAAAATTATTACAAAATACATACAAGTACAACAATACAAAATATATTCAAAATATATAGTTTATCACTGGTTAATGTTAACTTGCTTGGTGATTCAAATCATGGTGACACTTGGAAGAAGAAAAAGTGATACACAATATTTTTGGACACCTTTAAGCTGTAGTATAACTGAAAATAAAATTACTGCGAACAATGTGGATGTGAAATAGAGGGAAAAAATACCAGCAATCTTCACCAGTATTTAAAATTGCATCACCAAGAATTACATGGTAGGTTAATCTGTCAAAATCCCCTTTAGGGCTTGACTTTGTTACCTTTGTTTTCTTGTTCACTTGACTGATAAGTTAGTTCTATGCGTGCAAGATAAATGTAAACATTACATCAGTGTTCCTTCTGTTATGTAGTTGGTGGGACATTTTTATTTGGCCTGCCCCTTTTAGAGACAGCATATCTAGATACAAATGGGGCTTATTCCTGCATATGCCAATCAGTATTAGTAATTGAGAATGATTCTAAGTAGGATATACAATAATATTCATGAAGTAGCTGGACTAATGTTGTAATGTTGTTGTACATAGTAGTTATTAGCTTGATAATAAGTATATTAGTAATTAGCTAGACAATAAGTATACTAGTAATTAGCTAGATAATAAGTATACTAGTAATTTGCTTGATAATAAGTATACTAGTAATTAGCTTGATTCTAGTTATTAGTTCCTAGGTGACAGAGTTTTGACTGGTAATCTGCCATACTGTGGATTTTCCTGGTGGGCCTTTGTACCCTGGGTCATAATAATTCAATAAATTCTGATGATTGCCATGATGTGTGTACCCAGTTGTCAGATCTGTATCTCCTGTGCCATGTCCCCACCTGTCCCTGTCTCCAGAATACTGAGCCTGAGCTCCCCCTCCCTTCGTCTTTGGTTTCTCCTTTTATGCAATTAGTTTCACCTGTATCTTGTTTCCCTGTTCCCTTTTTAAAGCCAGCTCAACCCGGAGAACACTGTCCATTCATCATTGTGTTTGTCTGCTTGTTGTGAGAGCTTTTTGTTATCATTCACAGTTTTTAACTCTAAAAGCCTTTAAACCAAACTCACATCTTGCTCCACTCTACAGACTGCACCACACTGCTCACTGAATGCCTGAAGCCACTTCTGCCATTTTGTTAGAGGGACACTGCACTCTTTTCACAAGGAACTTGAATTCAGTTGAATGCCTTGACCTTGAAATCTAAGCCTGCACTATGGTCAGCTTTGTTTGCTTCTCTGCCCTTTTGTGATTCAAATACAGTGATTATTCCTGAAAGTGGGTATCTCTTACCTGCCTCACAGCACACCATGACGGAAGTCTGAAACTATTCCTGAAAGCTTCGAAAAGAGCCATGTCTACAATGCAAAGGCGGGCTTCGGGTTCTAAGGGTTAAATAATTATAGTGACAGTTTAATATTATTCAAACTAATTCAAATTCTTTCTTCAACCATTGTTTTACTGCTGGTGTTACTCCAAAAGCCAGCCCACACATAAACACCGCATGATGGTAGCAGTTGGTGGCCTAGTGGTTAGGGAGTTGCCTCTGCGGTCAGGAGGTCATGGGTTTGAATCCCAGGACTGCTAGTGCCACCTCTGAGATTCCCTTGAGCAAGTCACAGTCCCCACACTCTGCTCCCCGGGCGCTGTGTTCCTGGCTGCCCGCTGCTTCACTTGGTGAATGGGTTAAATGCAGAGAACAAATATCATGCTGTTCACATTGTGTGATGTGTTCATGTAATAGAAATAGACACTTTACTTACACAGTCAGCTGGCCAGGAAACCTTCGGTCACACTTGTGTATAACACTAAATCAAAATGTCATGAAGCTTTGATCATCTTTTGGGAAACCTAGACCCTCAGAGCCTAAGGTGTGGTGTGCAAATTGTACCCATTTTGCACATGCAGTATGTGGGCTGTGTGCTTGGTGAAATGTAAAAAGCACTTCTTTGTTTCATGCATATGCATTTGTGGGAGGGTGCATTCTGTAAGATGTAAGCGAATGTTGCTTAATATTTTGAAGATCTACTGTCTAAATGAAACTTCATGACATACATAGCAAACAATGTTGGGGGAATAGGCAAAAAGAGGAATGAGGAAATATAGCTCTGGTGTGTGAAGTGTGATCATTTACATTGTTGAAGCATAACTGTGCAGCGATACAGAGCTCAAACCAGATCATCAACGGTAAAAGTAAAGGGGGCATTTGGGTAAAGCTCTTATCCAGAGCAACTTACAGTCATTAGTTAAAGGCACAGTCCCCTTGGAGCAACTGAGGATTAAGCACCTTGCTCATGGACAACAATGGTAGAAAGTGGGGGTTTGAACCTACAACTTTGAGGTCATCGGGTTTACAGGCCAGTGTTTTACCCACTAGGCTTCTACCACTGATGACACGACCATGAGGGGTCTGATCGGTGGGAATGATGAGGTGGCATATAAGAGGAGGTACAACAGCGAACAGGCTAGTGCAGAATCAACAAACAAGTGTCTCTTAATGTAGACAAAAGAAAATAATTGGTTGTTGAGAGCATCAACAGTTCTTCTGTGGAGTGCCTTCATGTTCTCATCACAGAGGCTTCAAGTGGACCCTCAACCCCAGCGTCATTGCCATGGAAGTCCAGCAGCTTCTCTACTTACTGCAGAGTCTGACGGGAGCTCACCTCCCACCTCAATCTTCACCATGTTCTACAGAAAGCAACATATACATAGATATATAGATATATATGGTCTAGGAACTGCTCTGTTCAGCACTGTGAGATCCTACAGAGAGTAATGAGGAAAGTTGTGAAGATGATTGAGGTCTCTCTCCGCTGTGTACCACACGCTGCAGCCGCAAAGCCACCAGTACTGTGGATGACCCCACACACCCCTCCCACATTCTGCCTCGTCATGTCTGGCAAGAGTGTCTGTAGCCTGCGGATCTTCGCTACCAGGATGGGAAGCTTCCCCCAGGCCTTCAGATTTCAACACACTTGGAGAAAGCTAACCACCAATTCTGCAATATCTTCTAACAGACACACACAGTGGATAGCATAGTGCTGAATGATGGTAGGAGAGAGAGGGCCATCTAACTCACCCAGGGAGAGCAAAGAAAGCGTATTGTGTTGTCTTGAACTCCTGCCACAGGTTGTTGTGGCCTTACTGGGGACCGTAATCAATCTCGCAATGACAGGGCCAACGCTTGTTGACACTATCTCACAGTATTGCACAAGAGTTATTTCAAGTGCGTTATCTGCATACTTATTGTGCTTGAAAGTTAAACAGGAGTTTCATTTTAGTTTTTTATTTTAATAGTTTCCATTTTCACATTCAGCAGTTTCCAAAATAGGCTGCAATTGCATCTCCTGACAGAAGTATAGCCCATTTAAAACAAAATATTATATATTTTATTGAACTATGTGTTAATGTTACGACAGTAGAAATTGCTTTGGAAGAAATGCTGATGACCAGATATATGTATAAGCACAGGTGAACTTTAAAACATCCACTGATGCAATTGCAATGTGCTTGAATTTACCCTTGAGTTCTCTTAGACTACAGCTTTTCATGCTGTGGTCAAACTGCCCAGCCCATTAACTGTGTGCTTGGAGGCACATGATTTAAAAAATAAAAGGGTCGCCAACAAGTTCTGCTCCTGCCCTCCTACTTGCAGTCCCATCCGCACCAGCTCTTGACCTGCAGTCTCCCGACTGTCGGACTCCGAGGTCCCTGCGTGCCTCCCATTCATGCCTCATATTGGCTTTGCTACTTGTCTCTGTATTTTCTGCCCTGTGTGTGTCTGCTTTTCCTGTGTTTTGACTCCTTCTTCGCAAAATGACTATTAGCATTGGAATGTCCCAAAAAGGTACCAAAACAGCTCTATCTTGATTAGGCATGGACTCCTTGATTAGCTAAGACTTTAACAGCTGGTCCTTTAAGTCTTGTAGACTGTGAGGTGGGGCCTGCATGAATCAGGCTAGTTTGTTCAGCATATCCCACAAACGCCTGATCGGATTGAGATGTGGGGAATTCAGAGGTCAAGCAAAAACCTTTGTCATGGGGACTCTGACCGGTCTGCAGTTATGTAACCCAATTCATAGAAAGTACCCTGTGTGTTCAAACACCTCTATCATAGCCAACCTTTCCAGCTACAGTCGCTCTTCCGTGGGATCGGGCCAGACGGGCTAGCCTTCAGTCCCCATGCTCATCAGTGAACCTAGGGTACCTGTGACATTGTCGCTAGTTTAGCGGTTGTCCTTGCTTGGACCACTTTTTGCAGGTACTAATGCATACTGGGAACACCACACAAGAACAGCCACATTGGAGATCCTGACACTTGCCTTTTTTACAATGTCAGGCGTGATATGATATTTTCTTCAGTCTATATCATTTGCTTTTGCAGTGCTTTCCAGTTTTATTAGAACACATGCTACCTTTAAGCATAGCCAGTATAATTAATTCTATGCGTTTCTGACCAATACTAAGAATACTCAAGATGCTGGCAAACAAAATTTGGTTGTATTTGTTTAATGACAATTTCCTCTCCATTCCACATCAAGTATCTGTGTTAGGAAATCGGTTTCTTTCTTTCAACCAAACCACAGTTATTCCTTCTTATACAAACTTTAATTAACACTGAGTGTACTATACTGCAAATTACTATAGTTTGCAAAGATACATTATATGGACAATATTGGAACACTCCTGGTTTTCAGGGTTTGGGCTAGTCCCTTACTTCCAGTGAAGGGTAATCTTAATGCTTCAGTATACCAAGACATTTTGGACAACACCATACTTCCAACTTTGTGGACGCAGTTTGGGGAAGGGAGGTACTTGTGTGGTCTTAATAAAAAAGGAGATCTATTTAGACCTGCCTGCTGATGTGTTTCTTGGCAGCTTCTTGGTTATGAAGGATTGAAATGTGTTTCTCTTTTTTTCTCAGTTATAAAATCATGAACACAGAGGGAGCATTGTTCTTCCTAGTTGCGATGGTCTCCACTCTGTAATATAGATCAATTATGTGCAGCCCCTAGGTCTCAAATGTAAAATGTAAATGTAATCTCTTGAATGTTCATAGGCTTGTCCATCTATTTAGCTGAGCAGTCGACCCCCCTGTGTAGTCTCTGACACAGTTTGGCAAGCAGCATCTCATGCAGAGGCGTCACTGTCAGTTCCTGATTAATTGGTAGGGTGGTAGTAGCCTAATGGGTAAAACAATTGTGAACCTGTGAACCTGTCCTTGAGCAAGTCCTTGAGCAAGACATTTTACCCTCAGTTGCTCCCGGGCACTGTCCCTGTAACTAATGATTGTAAGTCGCTCTGGATAAGGGCATCTGCCAAATGCCGTAAATGCACTACATGGACGAAAATATTGAGATGCTTGACCATTACACCAACAGGGACTTTAATGATTTTGCATTCAAATACATAGACTTTAATATGGAGTTGGTCTCCCCATGGCGTTGTCCAAAACACCTGAATTTAATAATTAAGAGGTGTGTCCCAATACTTTTGTCCATACATGTCTGTTGTTCGCACAAGCACCTTTGCAACTGGTTCATTATTTACTCAGTATTGATTGTTATGATTGTAAAACCCCTTATGCGTCAGGTTTGTGTGTTAATACCTCACTCTGTTCCTGTGAACTGATAATGATTAAGAGCTGTCTTTAGTAACATCATACAAGAGAACAGTTCACCTTTCCTGAAGCTCTTTATGTGCTACTCTATATTGCATTTATAGCATTCAGCAGACGCTTTTTATCCAAAGTGACTTCCATTCCCTATCTAGAGGGGACAGTCTCCCTGGAGCAACTTGGCTTTAAGGGTCTTGCTCGGGAACCCAGTGATGGTGTGCTGAAGGTAGGATTCGAACCAATGACCTCTTTTTCCAGAGGAAAGTATCCTACCCACTAGGCCACCACCCCTCCAATATTGCTATTGTCCACTAAGCACCCTGCTCTTTGTTTTAGCTTTCACCAGACTTTTTATCTCCACGAGATAAAAGGCATATAAGGTCATTGTTTTTGTTTCACGGAACTTGCCAACGCTGCAAGTTGTCAAATTATTTGCTCTGCTGTCGCTGGACCTACGTGTTCATGATCGCTCCTACAAGTAAAGGCACAGCCATGTGATTTTATACACCCAGCGATTCTCTGCTTATACATTATGCGGAACATGATTGAACTGATCTGATAATTAAAAAAAAAAAACATTAATAAATCACCTGGGTTAAAGCAGGAACATTATTGCTTCCTTCATTCCTCCAATGTTTTTCATTGTGGTGTAGACCTGTAGGCTCATGGGCATTCCCTTTGTTAATGTTAGTAGGATTAGAAGCTAACTAGGCCAACTGGAATCACATAGCAGCCACGACGGACCAGGGTGCATTAGTGCCTCAACAAGGGGATTGAGGTCGCATGTGAGTCTGGCAGACAGTGTATTCGCATGTATGTGTGTCAAACATACTTTAAACAATGAGCTCTTATATTCCGTTCCATTGTGATTATAAATCATGAAGTTATGCTTTGTATCCCATGACCATCGGTCATGCAGTGCTTCAATGTATGTTGACTGAGTCAGTTGACACTTAAACCAACCAGGAAAAAAATAGTTTTATGTGAGAGCTGATTTATTGAGCTTATCCATTAAAATCTGCTCAGTGGACCCAGAGTCACTGGACACCATTAATGTCAAAAATTAACTCTCTGGATCTTTGCATTTCTCTTGCAGGGGAATGCTTGTAATGCTGTTACCATTTTAAACCTATCAACACAAAAACAGCTACAAATATACACATCCTGGAAATTGAGTGACATGAAAACTGCTTTGTTCATTCATTTGTACTTCAGCTCTGGGCCTTCAAACAATATTATAAGGAAGAATCACATCGTATCCTTTTAATTGGATAGTTTATTAACCTTTTATCCAAAGTAATATGAACAGAGGATTAGTCTGGAGCCTTAATAAAAAACTGGATTTCAAATGGACCCCATGACGTTTGGTTTTAAACAACCAAAGGCTGAGCCTTAATAATCAGATAGATGAAGAAAGGAAGAAATGTTCAAGTAAATGTTTTTACAGCTTTCTAGCCGCTCTTCATCTCCTCCCTCTCTCCCTGAAGGAATCAAGTTTAACAATGTTAGCTATTTTATTTATATAACATTTTATATCGCATTACAATGGAAGGTCAAAAAGCAGCTCTACAGACATCTCCGTCCAGGCACCCACAGAGAATGCTAGACAGAACTACCCCCAAATGGTAAGTGGAGTTGATACAATGTAGGTGTACCTAATGGAATGGCATTTCAGTGTCTATTCTCATTTAGTTACTGTTTCCATTACTATTTTTAAGTAGTAGACACATTTGGTGATAGACACAATCACCATCATGATCACCACCATCATTCATTAACATGGGCACTATCATAGAATACACAAACCTAATAGGAAATTTTGATAACATTCATATATCAGGAAATGGCTAAAGAATAGCTTCATACTAGAAAATGGCTTTCTAAAAAGCGTATTTTGCCCCAGTTCACAGAGGGGAAATCTCTGTTTTGGATCACAAGGAGACAATTGAATGGGGTTTCTCCACCTCTGAATCAACAATGTACTTGGATAGCTTGGCGTGGGTTCACTAAGCATCACTGACACTTAAAACACTCTTTGCCATTGTAAAGTACAGTGTAAGGGGGCCAGCAAGATTGAGTAGTATTACTTTTTAAATATCTGGCATTACATCAGATGGCACAAGTACATGTGCAGCTTGGAAGATCAACACAGCAGATTAAAAGCTGTGTTTCATGTGTACTTTACTTATCACATGGTTTATAATGATTATAGTGCAAGCAGAAATTCAACTATCAAGGATTAGAAGATTGTCAAGCTATAGCTGCACAGACAATATGCATTATGTCTGGATCAAGAATTCCATAACTGGAGGTTTTTGAATCTTTTGATCAAAGTAGGTATGAGTACATTGGTTAATTCAGCCACATAATATGGGAAAAGGCCATTTTGAATTTTATGGGTAGGTGACAATATTATCATTATGATGAATTTGTTTTGGTGAGTGCACATGTGTATGACATAACATTACTGGATGAGCACATAGGTTAAAACAAAAATAAAAGATATTTTCTTCCAGGTGACCCTGTGAACCCACACACACACCCTGCATCCCCCTGACCTCCATATGACTGCCTGGAGGGCCTTGGTGCTACTCAGTTAACACGTGACTTGTACATGAATACAGAAGAAGAACTTTTTGGGTAGGATTGGCTTGGCTTTGTAAAAAAACAGTTTATTATTTTGTGTGAATGAAAGAAAGAGAGAGAGAGAGAGATGCTGTTTTACAAAGAACATTTTAATGCACTGCTGCTTTTTTATTTTGTTTCCCTTTTTTCTGTTTCTCTTTTCTGTCTTTGCTCAATACACTTGGACAGAAAATATAAATAGTAATAAATAATTCACCCCACCTGGCTTTCGAAAAGAAATAAATAAATAAATAAATAAAAGATATTTACAGAGATGTAAGGGTCACTAACAGCACTCCAACCAGGAGAAGGAGGCAGAATGCACCTCCCGCTCATAATTAGCCGACATCAGCTGCACCTGCAGGCAGCCCTCTATAACTGGGGCTCACAGTCACGCTCACAGTCTTTGTTGCACACTGGGGATTGAGCTCTCAAGTTTCTGTTTTCCATTGAACACCCTCCCTGAGGACAACCCAAGAACATTTTCAGAAACACACACACCCCCTGGCCTGTCCAGTCAGAAACGTTTAATGGGGACCAGTGACAATGCCCAGCTTTATACTCCAGTGCTTTCTGGCCTTTGAATAGCAGCCCTCCTGGTTTACAACAGAGAGGGCTATGGTCACTTTTATCTCCCTACTTATGGGGCAAGCCCTGGCTTTAGGTTACCCGCATCTTAGAGAACCAGCCAAAGTTGTGTTACAGTTACCTCTGTAGCTCACTTAAAGATGGCAATGTGCAGAACATTCAGCTGCCTGGCTGTGGTGCGGATGTTGGTCCTAGCCTCCTCTGCCTGTGCCAAGTAAGAAGGTTTGTTGTCTACAATGTTTTCAAGTGCCACACTCTAGCTGCTAAGAGTAGGGGGAACCTGGCAGCTCTCATGGCAGCCTGCTACCAAGGCAAACTCAAGGATCAACTAGCACCCCGTGAAGCACCATCCTGTAAAGATCCATCCTGTAGTAGAAGTGTCGGTTGCAGGGGTGGACAGTCGGTTGCAGGGGTGTCAACAAACCTAGGGGACCAAGTGTGCCACTAGCCCTAAGGCTAGCACCTTGAGCTGGGTCATCTCACGCCTGTCTCCAGAGCCCCTAGCAAACATCCAACATATACAGCAGGAAACCTGAAAACAGGATGGCTAATGTTTCTATTGTGGGTCCCCTGGTCACCTCTGTCTGTCTGGAGGAATGCCTCTGGGTATTTGTAGGCTCAGGATTTGTGGTGCAGCAGTCAACTTCATTGATGATGCTGGGTGTCCTTGGACCCTGGTGTCCTTGGACCAACCACTGCCACTGCCCACCATTGATGGGTGCTCTCAGGGGCTTGGGGTTGTCAACAAACAGACACAACCCCTCACCTTATGAATAGTTTAGCACATTGAGCAGTTAACACTGCTTCTGGTCACTTCAGATGTCCTGCTGATTCTGGGGTTTCATGGCTGCAACATCACAACCCTTCCATCAACCGGCTAACTCAGTTGGTGACAGCCTTTGTCAGAGATCATGCTTGAGGGTGTCAACATCCCCAGCCAAGATCCCTTCCCTGCCACTGAGCTCATCAACATGGTCTCAGGTCCCTTATGAATACTGGGGCTTTGTTTAGATGGTCTTCAGCAAGCAGAAGGCCCAGCTCATGTCAGTCAGTGTACAGGCTGTATGTTCGCATAATCAACCTCCTACCTTGCAGCACTCCTTTTGAGGGCAAACTATTTTCTGTGTCTGGTCATGAAGGCCATGGAGGATTACATCTAGGAAGCTTTGGTACTAGGCTTCAACTGGCTCTCCAGCTCATTGATAGGGATTAGGTTTGGTCAGTAGATGAACACATTTTGCACACTTCAGAAGTCCTGCGGTTACTTCATCAAGTTGGAGAAGTCATACCCACTTGGTCACTTTCTTAGGATTTGTAGTATCCAAGTACGGACCCCTTCAAAGTGAAGGTGGTGAAGGACTGGCTGTGCTCCACCTTGTGTAACACTTTCTGGACTTTTTATTCAGAATTAACTAAACCAGAATTAACTAAACCCTGACTAAGAAATCATCAGGCTGGACCAATGAGACCCAGAAGCCCTTAGAAGGGCTCTGACTCCCCTCTGACGCCTTATTATTGCTCCCAGACCCTCAACTCCTGTTTGTAATTGACGCTGATGCATCCGACATAAGCATAGGGGCAGTACTCTCCCAGCCGTCAAGCTCAGACCAGAAGTCACACACATGTTGGGGCTCAACACCACAAGACCACAAGAACTTGGCGTATACTGAGCAAGCCAAATGTCTGAACCCTTGCAAGGTCATTTGGTCCCTCTTCTTTGCCAGGTTCAGTTTTACTCTGCCCTGTTGGCTGGGTTCTAAGGATCTTGACTTTGGGAACCACCATCAACAGAATGGCTTCGTTCCACGGGGACATGGAGATGTCCATCATGACTGTAGTTTGGGGAGAGTGGGACCTAGGTGGCAGGTTCCATTCCGTCCCTGCCTCAATCAAGACCAAGGCCCTGCTAAGGGGTCACACCTCGTCCTTCACTATCCATCCAGGGACTACCACCCTGGAGTTTTTTCAGAAGCAGTTGTGGTGGATGTCTTGACCTTCATAGCAGCGTGTCAAGTGTATGCCCACAATAAAGACTCCAGGATGAAACCTGCAGGCCAGCTCCACCTTCTGCCCATTCCTTCATGGCTGTGAATGGATGTGAAACTATTTTTAATAAGGACTCTCCATTCAGACATGGCACTCTTAGTTAACTGGTTCTGTAAGGCCAGCAAATTTGTGGCCTTGCCCAGACTGCACTCATCCAAGGACATGGGCAAACTCCTGTTCTAGCAGAGAGTCTGGATGCATGGGATCCCCAGCAACATTGTCTCAGGTTGAGGCCTGCAGTGACCCACCACCCTTGCTCAAACTAGCAGAGGAAAGTACTGGGCTGCTTCCTCCTCTCTGGCTAGCAGCAGGAAGCAGAGGACATCTCCCCTCGTCATTAGCCACTATCAGCTGCACCTGCATACAGCCCTTTGCTGGGGCTTGCAGTCTTGCTGACTGCTGAGTCTTGGGCTCTGGCACATACACACAGCTGGTACACAGTATCTCGCACTCTCTTGTTTCTGTTTTCCTTCCCTGTTTTTATAGGTGCCACCACTGCAAGGGAGAAATAAATAGGACACAAAACATGACAGCAAATATAAAAAACCAATGTGAAAGGAGATAAATATGTGTATTTTTTTTGTCATAGGTACAGGTTCTGAGGAAACAGAAAATAAACTATTATTGTTGTGCATTACAGAATTATATGAACATTTATGCATAGATGCAGTTTGGCGTAGTTGTGGTCCACAGTAAGAAAGTAATGGTTGCCACAACTGTGAGGGGAAAAGCTGTTTGCATGCAGGGCTATGAACAAGATCAAAGTTTTGGAAAGGTCCATTCTGTAGACCTATTTTACACAGTAAATAAACCACACTGCCAAATATGTGTACTAGACCAACAGTTAATATCTCCTCTAAGATGTTATGATTTCGGAGTTTCCCTTTTTTATGTACCCATGTTCATGTGCACTTTCATTGTATTTGTTTATTTTCTATCCTTTCATTCTTCTGTGAAGTCCTATTACTGTTCCATCAACGGGTTACACACCAGTTACACTTTTTATCAACTTTATTTAGTCAGTTATCTAAAAATTCATTTTCAGCCAAAGACACACTTTTGATGTTAGTAACATTATTTTCATTTGCACAAATGTAATATGCAAAAATGTTTCATATCCTCTCATTCTCTGTCTCTGTATTTGTATGGGTGCTTGACTTCTTTTTCTTGTATGTCTTGCTTTCCTAATGAAACCATGGGACACCTCTTAGAATCTTTCATAAACATGTAATACAGGTGGAAGGATCATGCCATTTCAGGACGTAACGTTTCATGTGCAATCACCTTGAGTGCAGAACTGAGCTGTAACTTATTCATTTACATGCAGCTAGTGATTCTCCACAACGGTCAGCTGTGAGCATTTAGGAACCTTTTATGCGCATCAATAAAAGGTTATGAACCCACATCAGCAGGATCTTGCAAAGGCACAAATTTATTTTTGCAATTACAAATTGTGTTTTTAAGTAAATTACCCATTAGGCATATATAAGAATGGGCACATGATACTGCTGCTGTCTTTTACTTTCTACTGTGATCTTTTACTCTATCAAAGTAGGCTTTAAATCATTGGCGCACCCATTCATGTATTTAATTGTCACGCCTTTGTAGGTTTACTAAGTTACATATTTGACCGTGTCAGCTTTTTCCCATTGACCTTTGCAGAGTGAAGGTTAAATGCAGTAAAAACACAGTCACATGTTCCTGTACACACACACACACACACACAGTACCAAATAGTGATTCTTTTTTAACTGATAGCCTCCTGATATGAGCTGTTTAGTAAAGAGAGTCAGCCAAGAGAAGGTGACTTCAGGCAGACTATTAATGCTGAGATTATTTGCCTTCCTACATCTATTTGGATAGTCTTTGTCTGACGAATCAGATTCTGATATACACTCATGCTCCCTTACATCACCAGACTTCCTGTTTACAAATTTAAATATAGACTTTATATTTTGCTGTTGTACACACGTAGGTATGTAGAGGTACAGACACTCAATGCTCGGCATAGCTGGCATCATATTACTGGGTGCAAATGTGTTGGCCAGGCTGGCTGGCCTAACATGGCTCAAGCTAGATCAGTCTGGATTTACAGAAGTACCACTAGCAGTGCAATAATATTGCCTAGTCTAGACTCTTGTAGGGTGTCTGAGTTCAGTTCAGTTTGTGGAACTGTGGAATCTGTGATTCTGATCAGTTTCCCTCACAGTAAATATGAAAAAGAGGCACATTTAAATCTGGCCTCGACACTATACACTACCCGCTCTACAGATGAAACGTCTAGGTGATTTTGTTTGTTCTAGGTCAAGACTACACTAACATACACTAAAATGGTAACATTTTAAGTGGTTCTGGATGAATGTCTTCCAAATCTGTACACAGTGTCAGTACTTCAGGATTGGAACAACACATCTGTTTACATTTTTTGTTTGTTTTTGCAACCTCAGCATGTGTGTCTTCTGTTTTGTTGAGGTTCCTTTCAATAAATTGTCTTATGACCTGTTGCGATACATCTATTCTGGGTCCACGCTGGTTCTTATGTTAGTTGACTGATTGTGACACATCTGTTACATGTAAAGAAGTAGCATAGCTATAGCCAGCTGTGTGCCTGATCGCATTAAATGAACAGCGTTCATTGAACGTGAACGCTGAATTTTTCGTGAACGCTGAACTGAACGAGTCAGTTTACAAATTATGAACGTAAGCGTAAGTGACGTTCACTCTCGCGAGACTGAACGCAGTTCACGTTCTACATTCGCATTATAGATGGAAAGTTCGGCTCCCAAAGAAGAGCTGGATCTTTCGGCTCCCAAACGGCTCTTAGTTTATTATCATCTGTAGCCTCATATTTTA
>JBBPCY010008819.1:0-15714 GCA_037974405.1 Brachyalestes nurse
TGATCACTAATCAGTCCCTCATAAAGCAGAATGAGTTGCTTGTGTAGGAATTTAACAGACACTGGCATGGAATGGTTATCATACTCATAGAAATGCTGATTTTAAAGTAAATTGCAGTGCTCTCTTATTTTTTCTGGAGCTGTATGTCATCTGTCTAAGGGTGCCCAAACATTTGCATAGGGCATTTGCATTATGTATATGAAGCTTTGGTGTCATGAAAGAAAAACAGCACTTCTGGATCATTAGTTGCTCACACACAAGGGCACAAAACTGCAAGGTTTGTAAGCAGCTGTAATCAGCAGACTAGAGAAGATTCAAGTTCCTTCAAGACAAGTACTGTACAGATGACTAAAAGCTCTGCAGTGATACGGCAAGCCCACAGCAGTGTTGCAATAGAGACAACCACATTCGAGTAAAGCAGGGATCAGCTGGTCGCGGTGCCGACAAGGCACACTGTGAAACAGTACCCAGAAGGTACCCTTGCAGATGTAGGTCAAAGTAATCACTTTTACAGTCCAATGGGAAAAGCAAGCCATTCACACTGAGATCAGCCTGTTTAATTCAAGGGGAATAAGATTATTGGCATGTAAAAAATTCCTTATGATCATTTTACAACATAAACCCATAAAGACATGATAAATGGTTCTCAAGGGATAAATAAAATACAAGAAAAAAATATAGGATCTGCATTTTATCTGGTTGTGTAGGAATTAACAAAAATTTACCAAGATTTATTTCAGATCAGATCGATGAATTACGCTGTAATCGATATTCAGTATGGGCGTTATCAGCTCTGTGCTTCTTGTCTCTTCTGCAGTGAAGGTGACAGTGCCTCACACGGCCACAGTGAGGGGGGGGGATCTCACGGGCGCCTACAAAGCTGTGCAGTTCCATCTCCACTGGGGAGAAAATGGCAGTCCTGGTTCTGAACATACTGTTGATGGAGAGCAGTACCCCATGGAGGTACCACACATCTTCCTATTTACCACAACTGTTCCTTAGGGGACTTAGAAGGGGTCTGATCAAGCAGGGGAGCCAAAATGAAATGTTATATTGATATAGCAATACATTATATATAAATGTTATATTTGTAGTGATTTAGTTTGCCAGTCAACAGATCAGGATGTAGAAAGGACAATGAAGGATGCTAACAGTAATAGAATAGAATAGAATAGAATAGAATAGAATAGAATAGAATAGAATTGAATATATTTATTGTCACTGCAATACACAGGAATGCACAGTGCTACCAGATTAGATTTTCAGATCTGCAGATGCTTATCTCTTGTAACTATAAGTACAAAATATATAAAGCAAATAACAAATGTGGTGATATTCAAGCGGAAGCCAGTATTTAAGGAGACAAAGTGTCAAATCTAGAACGAATCCACTGTACCAAAACAGACCAGAGATTCAAGATTCAAGATTCTTTATTTGTCACATGCATAGTTATACAAGTACAGCACGCAGTGAAAAGTACCCTGAACCGCTCCTTTTTTTAATGAAATATTTTAAAATCAAAATTTAAAACACAGATCTAAGAATAAAAAGAACAACTTAAACAAGGAATGCAAGTTAAAGGTAAAATATGTAAGCTATTTTTTTTCTATAAGGTTACTAAAGTTTTTTTTAAAGTGTAGCAGCAGTTCAACACATCAGCTTCAAAGACGGACTGCTCACTTGCTGACTAGTATATCCCCTCACTTGATAGGTACTATTGTAAGGAGATAACAAGATGTAATAATGTTGTCCACTTCACCTTAAATGGTTAATGGTTGTGGCTGATTGAATACATAAAAGCTTTTTTCATCCTTCTATTAAATGACCATTTGTAGACAGATTGGTTAGGGTTTTGACATTGTGCTGCTGGAAACAGGATTTATCATTCTTAGTAGGGATATAACAGGATACTCACGATTCAACATTTTTGCATCACAATCTCAGAATGTTTCGATGCATTGTTACGCCTTTAATAGCGATATTTCAATCTCTCATCAGCTGCATATTGTGCATATAAGGAACGATTTCAGGACTTTGGAAGACGCACTGAAGGACCCAAGTGGAGTAGCAGTGCTGGGATTCTTCTATGAGGTATCACTGATCATTCAGCTTTTTATTTAAAGTTAATGGGCCAACATATTTCACAGACAGGGTAGAATATTCAGCTGCCACACAAACAGAATCACTCAGTATTACTCAGTGAATTTCCTAAGCTGGCTGATGTTCCTGCAATCAATGCGTTTTAATTTCTCATGACAGGAATCGAAAAGTTCCAACAAAAAATATGATGGATTCATAAGAGCTTTGAAAATAGTGGAAAAAACAAGTGAGTAACATTCAGCTTTTTTGGGAGTTATATTATGGTGTACAGAGCTGTGCGTTTTCAGCGTCAAAGAAATAGGAAATGCATAGATTTTTTTTTCTCTTTCGTTCTAGGTGCAAATGCAACTGTTAGTGGTATCTCCCTGAGCAACCTCATACTCCCTGAGCACAACATGACCAAGTACTACCGTTACGAGGGCTCCTTGACCACACCTCCCTGCACCGAAGCAGTGATTTGGACCGTGTTTGAAAATCCCATCCCACTCAGCAGAGAACAGGTGAGGATCCTTGTGAAGGAGCAAAACTGTTTACTTCATTCCACACTTTACTGCAAAACATAGACAACCATTAAAACGTTTGCCACATTAATAATCTTTCATGAGGCTTCATGGCCTGGCGTAAACATTTCATGACTAATGACATACACCTAAATCAAAATGTATAACGGCTGACTCCAGCAAACATCAGTCGTCAAAAAGACCATTTTGGTCCATTTAGATGTCATTTAATCTCAGAAAATGTTAAGGCAACTGACATTTGTTGGATTAAGCCTTTGTAGATGTTTATATATATATTTATGTCAGTGGTCATTGCTGTTAAATGTATTCAGTAAACAGAACTATTATAATAGACCAGAAAATTAATTAAAATATTATATTACCAAGACAAGCTTTGTATGTGTGTGTAAAACTGAATGCTCAGTCAGCAGTGGGTGCGTCTTAAAGTAGCTAAATGCACTCATTTGAGTGGATCACTGGCTACTTTTTGGTCGTATTTTATTTTTGAGCTGCATTATTATTTTGAGCTGTGACTTCTGAAGAGCAGTGTATTACCCTGATAAGAAAACAATGCACACCTCGTCGTTTCACATAGGTCAAGATATTTGAGGCTTCCATGTATGTAATAAAACAGCATGAAGATTCAGTCTAACACTGCGTATGTGCCTGTCTGTCTCTTTGCACAGCTGTCAGAGTTCTCCTCCCTGAAGTTCCATGACGGTACCGCAATGGTGAAGACGTTCAGGCCAGTGCAGCACCGTGGGAAGCGTGTGGTGTACCGGTCCGGAAGCGTGGTGGTTCTGGCCAGCTTAACTCTCCTCCTGGTGTGTGTTACGTCTGCGCTGGGTCTGTCCCAGCCCAACTAGAGTGGGCCAAAGCACCAGCCAAGCCCAGCCAGCAGCACCACGCATGAACACAAGTTCTCATCGAGTCAAATAGCCAACAAAACAAGAGCCAACCAGGGGCAGCAGTCAACTGACCACCTCTCAGCCTCTTTCCGAGATCATAGCACTTTGTTATTGTTGTTTTTTTTTTCCGTTTTGGGGCTCCATAATAGAAGTGAGACTTTATTTCCGAGTGGGGGAAACGAACAATGTGTGACATGGCAGTTTTTTTTTTTGCATGGCTTCGTTGTAAAGAGGAACTGCATTCAAAAGCTATCAATAGAAACCCAGCTAAGTCATCCTGCAGAGTGCCGGAGAGGTTAAGAATGCATGGCCTTCATCTGTATGAGGCACAGCCAAGTCAGGGGACTCTGTCTCTCACACACATACACACTAGTCGGCATGTGCCCATTCTTCCGTCAGCACAGTGCAGCTATATTTATAGTGCAGAGACATTTTTGTTCTATTTACAACATAGGACACACACACACACACACACACACATACACACAAGACTAAGAAATGATGAACACCTTACCAGGCTGTTCTGAGTTTTAGTGTCGTCTCTGGACTCGGGTCTCAAGGACGACTTAGTGAAGCAGAGATGAAGGGTCAAGCACTGCTTCTTCTCTCTGCTGAGAACAGATGACAGTTAGGAAACTGGCACTAAAAAGGGTGAAAAAATGTTCCAGTCTCACACACACACACACACACACATTTCTACTGGTGAGCAACCTTTGAGATAAAATACATACATATAATGAGAGAATAAATATAAAACATATGTAGTTATGCATTCTAGGTCAATGGTAATATGATGTGCACTGTTAATCCGTAACACCTATAATAGTGCTAAGATAAGAGACGACCAGCGATTTTTCAAACAAGTACAAACAGCACCAAGCATGGTCTCTGTTCTCTCCTAGTTGGACTTCTGGCTTAGCATTAACATCTCCATGAATCTAGGTTGTATTACTAAGCATCAAAACCCTTTATCCTGTTAGTTAAACTGCTTTTTCCGATGTAATGGGTTCTTTAGTCCAGGTGAAGGGGCTGGTTTGTTTGTCCTGGTGTGGTAGGAACACATGAGCTGCATTCATGTTCTGCTTTCTTTGGGTCTCGGATGCACTGAATGTGAATTTATCGTGAGTATTTGGCCCGTATTCTGATCTCACTTGGCGGAGAAAGGGCGAATAAGACCAAAACAGGAACAATGTATCAAGGCGCACATTATTATTAACTATTTTTTTAAACAGGTATTTTGTCTTTTTGTGCATGTTTAATGTATTATTGTTTGTCTATTTTAACATAGAAGACACTACTCTGTTCTCTGTTATTTGTACTGATGTTTGAGCATTTTGGACGAAATTCAATGTTGGATTTCATTGTTGAAGATTATTGGGCACATAGGAAATGTCTGTTTTCTGACTTACACTGAAGATTTGAACATATATATATATATATATATGATGTGATGCCAACTTTTAAAGCGATCTCGAATTATATACAGAATGTGTTCAATAATAAACTACTGAATTGCCTTTTTACATCTTGTGTATTAGTAAGAAAATGGTGGGAATAGATAATACTTCCTATTCACTCTGGCCTTCTAAGTGAATAGGTAACTGTACCCGAATTAAAAGTCCCTCTTGTTCCATCAATCTCTATATATCCATGACCATGTTCCCTCAAAGATGACACTCTCAGATCGCATTCGCTATTTTAAGGGGTTTTGGGAAGATTTTCTACATGATGTCTGTATGAACCTTCTTTGTTGTGTATGTGTTGTGTACTTAATGCTGCATGCTGTATTTGGTTCTTAAAGGTGGGGTCATTGATTTTTAAGTCAATTTAAGTTCATGGTTTGTAATATTTGCTAAAACTCACATTCCAGCAGCTGTGAATGTGTGCTTTGAGAGACAAAGGCTTTGTAAACTAGAGAAACAGAAATTAAATGGACCATCCAACAAGATTTCATAACAAGATCATTTGGAGATATCCATGAGAAAGTAGGCTGAATGTGAGGGGGAGCTTAGACTTAATGGGGCAGCACTCAACACTTAATAAGATATTTCTAAAGTGGAGCTCATTAACCCATAGTGAAAGTTTGGTGCAATTAAGCACAGATCTGACTTAACTAAATTGAACAATGTTCCTGAAGCATTCATTTTGAAGCCAGTCTGAAGGGATGTTAAAACAGGTTAGGCAAATTTGAGGGGCCTAAACCCAAAAAATTTCACCACAATCCAGCACCAAAAGTTTATGGTGTAAGGCTTCATGGCGTGGCAAACAAATTATCCCTAAGTATTCTCAGTATACAATCACACCTGGCCACCATATCTACCAGGCAGTCAACCATTAGATAAAAGCTTTTTACTTTTACAATTTAAAGTACAAATGGCAAAACTTGTCCTAGATCTAAATGACAAATAACGCTGGCTTTGAAGGAATACTCTGTTTTTCAAACTAATCCAATGATTATGAAAAATTTCATGAACAGACCAATAGAAAGTGTACAAAAGGATTTAGAAAAAAAAAATCATTTCAGATGAAGTTGCACTGAAGGTTAAGATAGTTTTCATTTCGTTGGAACATAAAGTTTTTGAAGATACAATGTATTGTGACAGTGCTTATACACTATTTGGACAAAAGTACTGGAACACACCTCTTAATCCCGGATTTCAGGCGCCTTACTTCCAGTGAAGGGGAATCGTAATGCTTCAGTAGACCAAGACATGTTGGACAACGCAATGCTTCCAACTCTGTGGACACAGTTTGGGGAAGAATCTTTTCTGTTCCAGCATGACTGTGTCCCAGTGCACAAAGCAGCTCCATAAAGACATGGCTGGAGGAGTTCAGAGTGGAAGAACTTGTCTGGCCACACAGAGCCCTGACCTCAACCCCATCCAGCACCTTTGGGATGAACTGGAATGGAGATTGCAAAACCAGACCTTCTCATCCAACATCAGTGTCTGACCTCATAAATGCTCTACAGAATGAATGAGCACAAATTCCCACAGAAACTCCAAAATTTTGTGGAAAGCCTTCCAAGAAGAGTGGAAGCTGTTATAGCTACAAATAGGGAACCAACTCCATATTAAAGTCTATGTATTTGAATGCAATGTCATTAAAGTCCCTGTTGGTGTAATGCTAAGGCATCCCAGTACTTTTGTCCATATAGTGTATCTTGGTATCACGATATATTAAAAGAAAAATGGAAGAACAGAAACAGAAACTAAAAAAAACAACAGAGGGCTACTTCACGTGAGAACTGAACATATCGAAGACTACAGGGAGCTGAAAGAAGAACAGCATGAAGAGAAATGTTGACTTTATATCAGTTGAACAGGTCATTCCTCTCTACAGAACATCTACTCATACCAATGTTCTGTGCTCTGGAGGAACCAGCATGGGTAATAAAGAGCTATCTAGAAACATTCAGACCTTTTAGTATGTGTATGTGTTTCGATAGTGAGGTTTTGATGGGAACACTGAAAAGAGGGGCAGTTTAAAACAATTTAACTCACTGGATGTCTGTATAAACCTTAAAATAGTGACACATATCAGGTTGTAATCACTTTCTACTGGGTGCTGCAGGCTGTATCTGGTTCTTAAAGCTGGGGTCATTGCTTTTTAAGTAATGGTTTGTGGTATTCCCAGCGACAGACCTTTTAGTAGTGGATGTATTTTGATGGTGACGTTTTAATGGAAGCACTAAAAAGAGGGGCAGTTTAAAACAATTTAATTTTAAAACAATTTAATTTAATCTAAATCAGACTGTAGAAGCCTGTTCAGGCTGGAAAACTAAAAAAAATATCCAGAAATTGCTCCCGCATTCGTTGCTTTCATAACAAAAACCTCATATCTCCGGAATAGCAACTCTTCAGGGTAAAAAAGACCAGTTGTAAGTATACAAAAATTGACAAAAAAGTATACAAAATTTGAGAGCTAAATCTTAAACATCGGAAGCCGACTTGTTTTACTTTGGCTGACCTGGCTTTTTCATCTAAGGTGTGTGAAATACCCCCTAGCCTGCATATTTCATATCAGTGCATTAATTTATTCTGCAAAGTGTGAGTTTCAGGTAAACTGCAAACGTCATTCTTTTTGATGCCTGATGCAGCTGGATAAAAGCCTTGCTTTGGTTTTTCTTCCATGAAGAAGTGTTTTCTAAAGCAGTGCCAGTCCTGCCATTGCACTGCAGCATGCACTCTTACTTGTGCCAAACTAAAAGACGTCTGTGCCCTTTCTGGATGCCTGCTGAATGAGTGGTCTTTCGCATCTAAAACCGTCCACGGCTTTGGGAGTCTCTGGGAAGAAACAAAAACCCCCATCCCTCCTGGGGCCATACCGTTTCTTCCTTCCTTGACCGAAGTCAATGGCTTTTTTGTGGCAAGAGGACAGCAAAGACATCAGGGGGCTTTGGGTACAAAGGCAGGTGCTGAGATAGAAATCTCTTTTTCTCTGCCTCACTCTGGTCTCTCTCAGCTGTAGACCATGTGGGGCCAGCTCGGTGGTAATAGAAGGCCTGGATGCGCTCAAACAGGATGGTCACTGCACGCTCAAAAGATTTAAGGGGGCACTCCTTTGATCATCATTCTATTCCCGTGAACGCGTCCGTGTCACATTCCACGTTGTCCACCTGTTGACTCACCTTTTGGTAGCATGGCCCCACGAAAAAGGACGGTCATTCTGTCCTATTTCAAACCCCAGTCACATCTTTCCTTCCCATGACATGCCAATCAGATAACACCAAGCACAGAGCAAGGGGGACATAAGCAAGGAGCTGGCCACCCAAGGGTTTTCGAAAAAGACCAAAGACTTTTGCGCGTTTATCCAAAACATGCTGTTTTTAAAGGTTCTTGTTCTGCTCTGATCTGGGGCCACTTTCCTCTACCAAATCTCTAAAATTTATACCAGCTTGAATGGAAAACTCCAGTGTTTTTCAAACATATCAGAATAAGAATCACAAAATTTTATTGATTCCAGAGAAAATTGCTTATGCTATGACTGTACAGATACACAGACACATAGAAACACTGAGACAAGTACAGTACAAAGATGAAGTCTAATAAATCCAATAAAAAAATGTAAAAAAAACCCCAAATATAAAATATACTAGACTATGTACACAAATGCTGGGTATAAATATTATAGATCAGATAATTAACTGTTAGATGAATTACTAACGCCACGAACGGTAGTTAGGAGTAAGTTATTGCACGTAGTGTAGATCAGTAGTATATAAGTAATATTATAAAGTATTATTAAATATTAAGAAAATTATTGCATATAATTGCAGACCATGAAATGATTAGCACCCATTTAGAAAACTTCATATGATGCTGCACATGGTAAGACTGCTGCACATAATAAGATATTGCACATAACGATGTTTTAGCACCTGATAAGAACATATATTGCACATGGTAAACTATTGCACATCGTGGCAAAATAGTAACGCAAATAATGATACACATAATCTATCACATCGCTAGCATATAACAATTACCACAGACAATAAGTTTGACTTGACGAAAGTGATTCAAAACACATTTCCAATAGGACACTCTGGGTAGCCACTGTGACAAATAAACGGCACTCTCAGGAGGGCACACTAACAGGGTAGCTTGATTTTTCATCCAAGTTGCAAGTATGGATACTTAAACTGCTTCAAACAAGTAATAATTCGATATCATAGTCCCAACAAGAAAAATGTGATATTGATATGAACAAACAGCTCCAAAGATGCTCTGATAACACACTAACATGACCTAAAGAAGGGAGGCATCATAGACTTTTTGCCCAATCATTTTGAATATGGATGTGCATGTTTATAACGAATTGTTTCAAGTACAAACATTCATGTAAACTGTCAGAATAATTCCCAAAAGACTCTTAAAAATAATGGAAGCTCACCACATGACGGCGTCAAAATAAATAGGTGGTATATTCTTGCAGCAAGGGAACAAGTTACAACAGTAGACCAAAGTCTTACAGAGGAGTTGTTCAAAATCTAAATG
Source organism: Brachyalestes nurse (assembly GCA_037974405.1). NCBI lineage: Eukaryota > Metazoa > Chordata > Actinopteri > Characiformes > Alestidae > Brachyalestes > Brachyalestes nurse. The sequence goes on from JBBPCY010008819.1 coordinate 9,508, forward strand.
TGTAACATCAGAATATATAGGCAGTGAGCAACATATGTGATATCCTTACTTAGTTCATTGCCAAAGCAATGCCTGTAATCAATCCAATGTCAAAACATGCACTAATATGGAAGGGAGAGTTCCGTTTTCTTCATTCCCAGACGCTTCAAGCCAGGTCATCTCGCCCTCCCTGCATCTGGCGTCCTCCAGGGGCTTCGGTGGACAAAGACAACAGAATCCCCCAAAACTATATTTCCCTTCTGGGCATTACAACAGCCCAGGTTACATAGTAGCTCATTCGTGCATACATAACTTGTGAGACTAAAGGTCATATAAGGTTTATATGGGTATATAACTAATCAATATGTATGAAACTTGATAAAGATAAAAAAATTCTCCCAACACTAACAAAAAGCCTTTCTTTAGCTTAATTTATTAGGTTCACCTTCACAAGCAGGTCTTATACTGCAGTTGTGGTTTAAAACTACTGCAGCTCCTGCTTTACAGAGCTGCTTCCTGCCACGCAGGCACATTTAGTATGTGGATGTCAGCTGTAGTCTTTGTTGTGTGTTTCAAAGCATTTTCTTGTGCAAATTTTGTACAGGCGACGGTGAGCTGACTGGAGGCAGTCATCAATTGGTTTTAGCAGGAGCTTGTTCTGCCTTGTCAGCTTGAAGTGTCTCGGCCCTTATACTGTCTTACAAAGACGCTGTGATTCAGTGTGAAGTCTAGATGATTCGACTGAGAATGTTGATTAGCTATTGAGAAGCCGCTGTGAGGTGTTAACAAAGAGTGAGCTTACACGTGGGTGATAAAGATGAGATAAGATAAGATAAGATGAGATAAGAAAGAACTTTATTCATCCCGAGGGAAATTCGTTTGTCATAAACATGTTCAATGCAACAAGAGGAATAAAGATTAGACAATGAAGAGTTTAAAAAGAACAGCAGAGTAAAGAGTTCATAAAGCTATTAGAATTACGACATAGCAGAATTCCTGAGAACAGACACCCTGAGTCATGAGATACTGGATGTAACAGCTGTAACAATCTAACACACTAACAGCTGCAGGATTTAATTTATGTTGTTTGTGTATTCATGTAATTTAGCGACCAACCAATTTTTGTGGCCCCTTATAGTTGTGTGAACACGCCACAGCACACAGTGTGAACAATGTGAAATTCTGTCTCTGTATTTAACCCATTCACCAAGTGAAGCAGCGGGAACGCTCAAGCGGGATGGTCAAAAGATTTAAGGGGCGCTCAGAAGATTTAAGGGGGCACTCCTTTGATCATCATTCTATTCACCCATTCACCAAGGGAAGCAGCAAGAACGCAGCACTGGGGGAGCAGTGTGTGGGGACGATATCAAGGGTGCCTCAGTGGTCCCACTAGCAGTCCTGGGATTCAAACCTATAACCTTCTGATTGCAGGGGCAACCCCCTAACCGCCAGGTCACCAGCTGCCAAAAAAGCTCACAACTCACAACGTCCTGATTCAGAAACAGTTGCTTTATCCACTATGCCACCAGGGTGGAAACAACTTCACTCTACAGATGCATTAGCTAGATCTAGATTAGCTAGGGATCACAGGCGATGCGAACAATTTTGTCTGCACTGAGGTTAGCGAAATTATATTTGTATATTTGTTATTATTGTAATTACTAACAGGTGTTGACATGATGTGCTTCTGAATATCAACAGACTTCCCCTGTTTAAGTTAAATGTCTGAAGGAGATCTTTGACAGAGCTGTATGTATAGGTGCTGAAACATCTGTGAAAGTCTATTTTTATTCCTTATGTAAGGTGTGTGTGTGTGTGTGTGTGTACAAGCGTATAAGAACAAAAACCTACAACCGCTGTTTATTTTTTGCAAATAAAAGTTTGTAATGAATCACTTTATTCTTTTTGTGTGTCCATATGGGTAGGAGTTTGTCTTGGACACAGACAAGGGGGGCTTCAGGGAGAAAAGGTTGGGAACCACTGCCATAACCCTAGTAAGGAATAAATCCATAACCTCTGGAGAGCTTTGAAGTGTCATAACTAAGGCTGGAGATAAAACTTATTTTTAAATGATATATTTTTGTCTTTAAAACAAATGTAGCAGATACATATTCTGTTTTATCTAGGGCATTTTCCATTTGTTAAAGAAGGGGACAACAAAACCAGTGCCGTTTCACAGCGAGTGGGTTTTACGCCCTAAAAAAATGAAACAAAGGGCAAGTCGGCTCCAAGCTCCAATCGTGTAAGGTATATTTAAACAAAATAATATTTTTCTCTCAATTCCCAGTCATGGCTGAGTTGCTGCGAGTTCTTCTGAATGTGTCGGAAAAGGCCGCCAACGTGGCTCGCGTGTGCAGGCAGGAGGCGGCGCTCTTCCAGCTGCTGGTCCAGGAGAAGACGGGAGCTGACAAGAACAAGAAGTTTGTGCAGGACTTCAAGACACTCGCAGATGTGGTGATACAGGAAATGATTCGGCATGATGTTTGCGCGCAGGTACTTGAGCAAATGTTTGAGTACATGTATTAATTTGTGAGATATGACCTGGCCTATCTTGATGCTTATCTTGTGTGTTTACTCTTGTTTGATAGTTTCCAGAGCTGAGCGGCTTCATTCATGGCGAGGAGTCAAACAAGTTCGAGAACGGACTTGGTGAGTGACTGTCTCATTTCCGGCGCCCCCTAGTTGTTCAGTTTAGGGGCGTATACTTAGTGACCCCACACTTTCCCTCATGCAGGACACTGGGTTTGACTCATTGATTGATTAATAAACCTGGATCAGGTGTGTTATGCCTGGTTTACACTGTCCAGTTTTGGGCTGTTTCCAAAATCGTGAAACGGTCGTGTTGATTTCTTTGGTCGTTTCTCTACAACTTACTGGGAGAGAGGATCAAAGACGGTCGTCATCACGGCGACCAAAGACAGCCTGAGATTATTTTCTGACAATATCAAAAATTTAGGACGTCCATCTCTGTGTTTCTACGACCTACAACTACTGACCAGCCAATCAAAGCGCATCATGAAATGACGGATTTATCAACAAAATCCAAACTAATGAACGAGGAGAATGAGTAAGAGAGAAGGTTGGAGGATGTGGAATCAGGAGGAGGGAAGTAAGGACAGCTATGAAAAGGATGAAGAATGGAACGGTTATTGGTCCAGATAACATACCTGTGGAGACTTGGAGGAGTTTAGGTGAGAGGCCGTGGAGGTTTTGACCTGATTGTTTAACTGAACAGTGTGGAGTGGAGAAGAAGTGTACTGGTACTGGTTTTCAAGAATGAGGGTGATGTGTAGAGCTGTAGTAACAGAGGGATAAAGTGGATCAGAAGAGAGTATTTTTTTAAATAAACAAACCAAGCCTCATTCTTTGGAACGTTTTGTTACTTAACTTCGCTGAACCGTGAACCGTACCGAACCGTGATGTCAGAACTATACTGTGAACCAAACCGTGTCCTTTCTGTACCGTTACACCCCTAGTGGGTAGGATACTTGCCTCTGGACCAAGAGGTCATGGGTTCGCACCACACCCCTCACACATTCCTCACACTCCCCTCACACACCCTCTTCTCCTTTCTCCCTGCAGAAGTTCCGTAGTATCGGGGCGTCTACTGCCAGAATGGGAAACAGGCCATCCCTCCCTCAGGCCATCTCACACACACACACACACACACACACACACACACACACACACACACCAAACATCTTCCTCTCCTAACACAACTCATGAACACACTGAAATGTTTGGCCTTGCACCCACCCTGCCACTGTAAACACCCATCATCTATTATATACTGCATGTTCCGTCCTGTTGCTGTTATTTACACAGCAATTTATTGCTCTAAAAAAGTCTAAAACCACACGCCTTGAAACCGCAAGCAGTGTATCATCAATGCAGTATTCAGTATTGCTCAGTCATAGCAATATTGGTAGCAGCCATTCTATCCTTTAAAACATTATGTTCTATGAAACCACCACCAGAAAAAGAAAAGAACAGTCCAGTCAAAGTAGTGGCAGGCAACGAAAGCTTAAATATCCTCGAATGTTATACAACTGGAAAAAATGTGATATTCATGTAAGATTCAGTTTTATCAGTGTTGCCCAGCAATGCAGGACTGAAACCACAGGGGAAGTTTATTTCTAGATCCCATCATATAGAAATGGGAGCTAAAGCTGTGTCCGAAAAGTGCACTCGTTCATTGTGCATTCGTACATTGTGGCCAAAAGTATGAGGAGATTGTATTGAGTGGGAATTTACATACTTTGTGGGTTCTGCCTGAACTACTGTACTCCCTTAAAACATAGCGTGTCTTCTCTCATTTATCTTCTCCCTCTTTTCTGTGTGTAAGGAGAGAGTGTGACTGTCACGGTCTGCTCCAGGGAGGAGGACACGGCCGCCCTGTTGGCGAAGGTGTTGGACGGAGACCAAACGGCTGCGGCCCTCCTGACCAGAGCCATCCACCAGGACCTGCAGCTCCAAGACCAGGCGGCGGAGGCCCTGCAGCTGGACCTCATTCCGGCAGATGTGGGCATCTGGATCGATCCCATTGGTAACCGAAGACCAGTTTTAGTCACAATCGGTCAAGCTGTGTTTAAGCCACCATATCCCGTTCCATGTCGGGGCACAAACATTAAAACACCTAAAGTGACGGAAAAACACTGATTTTATATTGACTGTTGGCTGTAAATTCCCAGACTAGTTCCACACTGCGTTCAGTAGATGCTAGATGGACTGGGTAGACCAAATATTGGCAAAACCAAACATTTTCGCACGTTTTGTCATCATTTTCTGGTGCATAAATCAAGTGGCCACTCAAACATTGCAGGCATTTTATCACCCCTTCCCAAGAAAACGAGTTCCATCTGAATAATACTCATTACTGTTTGCCACGAGCATGGAATTAAGTCCATAGCAGTTTTGACACTCTTCCAGTCTTCAAATCCCACGTTAAAACCTCACTTCTCTCTTTAAACGTGCTCATTCTGTCTGACTCTAGTGATAACTGCGTATGCCTATAAGATATTATTTTAACTTCTTATGCTGCAATTTCTTTACTATGGATTGTAAGGTGTCCTTTGAGTACCATGAAAATAAAATAAATGAAATTAGGGATGCACCGAAATGATTTTTTGGACCGAAAATATTTATTTAGCATTCAAACAATGCACAATATAAAATACAATTTGAAAAAAATATTTTACTTGGCCCCACTCATGAATAGCATTAAGCCAAGATAGCTGAAATATTATACAATTAAATATCATCTCTCATAAAACTAGTGAAGTGCATTTTAATATTCTGAACAAAGTGCATTCAGAGCAAGTGCTTTAAAAACTGTTGAAAGATAAAACAACATTCTCTGTAGGCCTATAACAAAATAGTGTATCAAAACGAAGACGGACATAGCCCTTCTGGACTTTTACAGAACGCACAGATTGCCAGTCCGCCCCTGCTCTGCATGGCGATTAGGATGTTTTGATTTTATATGATAAATTAATCCCAACGTTGAGAAAGTCTTTGTGGATGCACCCCCTCTAGAAATATCAGTTCCGCATTGCTCACTTTACAAACAGCTTTCCATGTGTCCCTCTTAGGGATATCAAAATGCGCTCACAAGGCAGACATGCTGACTCTAATCCAATCAGGCGCGTGCAGGCTGCGGTTGTGTCATCATTCTTTCGGTCACGTAAAAAAAAATGTAATGCGAACATTTTCGGGGGCCGAATATTCGGTGCATCCCTACGTTTAGTGTGGTGCCATGTGCTTTTTTCACATCCCTAGAGACACTTGTTTGAATAGTTGTTGCAAATCACTAGTTAAATTCGATTGCTGACTTAAGTAGGTTGTACTGGGGTCCTGAACTGGTTCAAGGTTACTTTGTGTTCAGCAGCTGTTAACACTTGATAAAACATTTCTCCACAGTTCTGGAAAAAAAATAAGACTGCTGCAAAAATGTTCAGTTTCTCAGGTATTATCTTTTATAGCTGCAAGTATTCAACTGAACAGCTTTGCCTTAGTTTTTAAGAACTGCTGACAATATTTCTCCCAGTTTCCAAGTAAAAATATTGTTCTTTAAAGCATCATTTTAAAGGAAACGACAAAACATCAAAAAAGAAATGATGCAGCGTTTACAGAACTTGAATAATTCAAAGAAAAATCTCTGGTTCTCTCTTAAACAAAATGGCAATAATTACCTTTGAGGAACTTCTAGTAGTGTTTTACCATCCAACT
>JBBPCY010008867.1:0-15709 GCA_037974405.1 Brachyalestes nurse
ACACACACACACACACACACACACACATATATATATATATGTGTGTGTGTGTGTGTGTGTGTGTGTGTGTGTGTGTGGTATGTTTTTGTGCCTATATATTGTAAATAGCCAGGTTTGCCAACTTTATCCTTGCTTTTGTGTTGGGGGCTGGTTCTGAAAGTTTGACTTTTTGTATCTGATTCTTTGATTTAAATCAATCAGTTAATTGTTGCTAATAAATCAGTTTAATTGCTACTTAAACCTCAAATAACATTATCTAGCAAGCAATGCAAAGCTGATATTCGTGGGCTAGTGAGCATAGTATCAATCATTTCTTTCCCTTCAGACTGCATTGGTTGATGTGCTAATTTATTGTGGTTATTTTTCAAATTAGCTAATTTACTGAAATTTTCAACCACACATAAATCATCTAAATAAAAATATGTATTACAGTGTTTGCTGACTGCTTACACACTGAAGGGGAATGCTTAGAAAAAAGCACTGAACCCATAACTTTTGTAACCATGCTTTAAACAAACACACCAAAAGTAAAAAAAAATACATTTTCTGTTTTGCAGTTCTGCAAAGCACTTCTTTCCAAACGATATCCGGTATTTCTTACATCAAATACTTCATTCAAGAACGAAATCCTCTTGCACTCTCTGGGAAAACTAAAATGCAAAACATAACCCCCCCCATCACACACACACAAAACACAGTTTTACCATAACTGAACATCAAATCTAGAAATAAACCTCAGGTAAACTCACTTCTCTTATTAGAACTTTGCAAACATGGAGGCAGTGAGAGCGAGAGGATGAGAAGAAGTAGGATGAGGGCAAGAATAAAGAAAGGGACCAGGCAATAGACTTATTTCTGTCTACGTTAGGACCACTTTGACTATCAAAGTAGCCACCTTTTGCTTTGATGACAGCTTTGCACACTCTTGGCATTCTTTCAGTCAGATTCATGAGATATTCATGAGATACCAGTCTTGAGGGTGTTCCCAGAGATGCTGAGAGATGCTAACTCATCCCCAACCATCTCAATTGGGTTTAGGTTGGGTGATTGTGGAGGCCAGGTCATCTGGCACAGCACTCCACATCACTCTCCTTCATGGTCAAATGGCCCTTACCTAGCCTGGAGGTGTGGTTGGGGTCATTGTCCTGTTGAAAAACAAATGATAGTCCCACTAAGTGCAAGCCAGGTGGGATGGCATGTCACTGCAGAATGCTTTGGTAGCCATACAGGTTCTGTGTGCCTTGAATTTTGAATAAATCACCAACAGTGTCACCTGCAAAACACCCCCAAACCATCACACCTCCTCCACTAGGCTTCATGGTGGGAACCAAACATATAGAAACCATCCGCTCAACTTTTCTGCATCTGACAAAACCATAGTGGATAGATTCAAAAATCTCAAATTTGGATCAAAGTACAGATTTCCACTGGTCTTGTGTCCGTTCATTGTGTTTCTCAGCCCAAGCAATTTTCTTTTTCGTGTTGTTCAGTAGTGCCTTCTTTGCAGCAATTCAACCATGAAGGCCTAATTCACTGAACCGTTGATGTTGAGATGTGTCTGCTACTTGTGGGCTCTCATCTGATGTGCGGTTAATGTGCGGTTTCTGAGGCTGGTAACTCTAATAAATGTATCCTCTGCAGCCAAGATATATGCAGCCAAGTGGGGTAGTCCTCATGAGAGCCAGTTTCATCAAGGCATTTGATGGTTTTCGCGACTGCACTTGAGGATACATTGATAGTTCTTGAAAGTAATGTTGTAAGTAACTGTCATTTCTCTTTACTTAGTTGAGTGCTTCTTGGCATAATGTGGAGCAAAACAGTAGCTGAATCAGACTATTCACTGTGTACCAACTAAGGATGCACCGAATATTCGGCCGCCAAAATTTTTCGTTTTTTTAACGCGACCGAAACAGTGATGACGCAACCACAGCCTGCACGCCCCAGATTGGATTAGAGTCAACATGTCTGCCGTGTGGACGCATTTCAATATATCTAAAAAAGACACACGGAAAGCCGTTTGTAAAGCGCAATGCCAAAATTTCTAGAGGGGGTGCATCCACAAAGACTTTCTCAACATCGGGATTAATTTATCATATATAATCAAAACATCCCGAGTATGAAGCACAGAAGAGGCAAGACCCTTCGAGCACAACCACTCCGTCTGTGTTTCTGAAAAGTCAGGAAAGTTTTCCAGTGATTACAGTCAAAATATGGGCTTTGTCTTTGTCTTTATACACTATTTTGTTTTAGTCCTACAGAGAATGTTGTTTTATCTTTCAACAGTTTTAAAGCACTTGTTCTGAATGTACTTTGTTCATACACCTTGTTCAGAATATTTAAAACGCACTTGAATTAACTAGTTTTATGAGAGAAGATATTTTATTGTATAATATTTCAGCTACCTTGCTGTTAGGCTATTCATGAGTCGGGCCAAGTAAAATATTTTATTTCAAATTGTATTTTATATTGTGCATTGTTTGAATGCTGAATAAATATTTTCGTAGTTTTGTAACAGATGTATTCTTTTAATAATTTAATAATAATAATAATTTCTTTCAGGTTTCGGTTTTCGCCCAAGTGTTTTTCTGATTTTCGGTTTCGATGCAAAAAAATCATTTCGGTGCATCCCTAGTACCAACCCTACCTTTGTACAACACAACTCATGGTATCAAACACATTAAGAAGGCAGGACATTCCACTAATTACCTCTTGGCAAGGCACACCTGTTAATTAAAAACCATTCCAGGTCAATACCTCATGAATCTGATGGAATCCTAAGAGTGTGCAAAACTGTCATAAAACAAAAGGTGGCTTGAAAGAATCTGAAATATAAAACATACTCTGGTTTGTTTAACTCTTTTTTGTTTACTGCATAATTCTATATGTGTTCCTTCATTATTTTGATGTTTTCATGTGTGTGTGTGTGTGTGAGTGTGTTTAACTGGTGAATGCTTTGCAAATTGTGCATGGATGGATAACTAGATTCATGGCCTTGTATGGGGGGAGCACCAGGTGTTGCGGAAGTTAAGCCCCTGCCCCCTCAGTGTGAGTACACACTTCACCTGGGTTCAGTGGCTGTTGTCGGGACTCCGGATTGACAAGCAGTAATGGCTATAATTGATAATACTTTTAATGACTTCAATAGATCAGCAACACTTTCTTTTGCAAGCATACGTGTGTGTGTGTGTGTGTATGTGCCCTTGTGTTGGGGCCAGACGGCAGTTTCAGAGCCTCTTGGAATGTTAACAGCAACTCTGCAGGAAGTGAGAGAAAAGGAGGAGGGAGGGAGAGAGAGAGTTAGAGAGAGAGAGAGAGAGAGAGAGAGAGAGAGAAACTGAGCTAGAAAGGAAATGGGAAAAGGAGAGAGAGAGAGAGAGAGAGAGAGAAACAGAGCTAGAACAAGAGAAAATGGTAAAAGAAAGATGAAAGAAAGCTAGAATTGAAAAAGGACAGAGAGAAAGAGAGAGGTAAACGGAAAAAGAGAGAGTGAGAAAGAAAGAGAGAGACAGCACGAGAGAGAGAGAACCTGAGCGAGAAACAGAGAAATGTAAAAGGACAGAAAGAACGGGTGCGATCAAAAAGAAAACAGAAAAAGCTGAATCTGTTTCTGGAGTCTGGTTCCTTCAGCTGTGGTTTTGCAGTTTGTGCCAATTGGGCTATGATGTTGGAGACTTGGAGACTAGGTAAAAGAGTAAAACTTCACACGTAACTCACACACACACACACACACACATATACAGCCACACATACAGACTTAGTGGTAGACTGACACAGTGACACACAGCATTATCTGTCTGCTGAGCTGAAGGATTAGACATATGCTGATAAAAGGACACTCCAACATGAGCAGTACACACACATACTCACACACACACACACACACACACATACTTATATCTATACTGATAAATACTGCACAACTGTCAAACACACATCTTGGGTGACTATACATCCAACGATGTTTCAAATTGCCAGTGTGAATTGGGAATCATGACCCACAGTGCAATGAGTTACGACAAATATCCTCTATGAAATCCTACTCATCACCGAATCCAGTTACATCCATGAGGTTATTAGAGCATGCAGAGTCGTAAATGTAGCTTGGCTTACAGAAAAAAAAGTGACTTACACATTTTATATACTCATTACTTTTCTTCGATCCACTAATCACTAACATGTTTTTATTGTCATTATCTTATATTCTTCAATGAATCCAACATTTGAAAATAAAACAGCAAATAAATTGTTTTACACAATACAAACAAACAAGATTGTAACTCTATGAAAAACTGCCCGTGGGTATTAGGCAGCAAACCCCTCTTAAAGAGCATCGTGTGCCCAACCCATCAAACACCAGAGCTAATGCTGCGCTCCCTCCAACATAAATTACCAATGAAAAAAAGTACTAAAAACCTTGGCCAACTTTGTTAAGTACCTGCCTTACGCCTGTAGACCCCGGGATAGGCTCCGGGTACCTGTGAACCTAGTAAGGATTAAGCGGTTACAGAAAATGAAAAAATGAATGAATGATGCAAAGGAATGAATATGTGACCTTTGAACCAACTGTATGCGCAGTTGTAGCAGTGCAGATAGCAGGCTAGCCTAAATATTTCATTTTTTTAGGACTCGTATTTATCATGGATATTAGAAAGAAGCTGAAAAACAAAGGTTTGGGTAACAAAAACGTATAAGTATATGCTTCATCCAGTTCTGCATCATGGGAGGGACAGGGGTAAGGTCAAGATGTGAACATAGCAAACAAGGCTATTAATGTTAGCCTGCTAGCTGGAACACCACAATCCTCTCTAAAACCTGCTGTTGGGGTCAAGTGCTCTTGTAAACAGCCTGTGCCTTATGATTTTGGGCAAGATAACCCTAACCAACCAATATTTCAGCAATACCTAGATGTTTCAGAATAGGAATCAATGTATTCCATGAAAGGCTGGAAAATAGTGTGAAAGCAGATGCACAATTTTGCTGCCGATTTCCAATTTCTACACTTATATACGCTGATCAAATATCTAAGAACAGGTGCTATGTCATTTCTTTTTGAAATGGTGGGATTCCTCTCAGGGAAGGGGAAGTCTTAATATTTTTGACAACATGAAAGAAGAGTTTAGCGTTTTTTTTCTCTTGTTGTAAAACTTCACAATCCACAAAGACCTTGAACTTGCTGAAACAAGAAAGCACATTCCCTGAAACACAAACTATACCAGTCCTGATGTTCAGAATGAAATGTGGAGACTGAAGCCACTGGAAATAGAGGAAATAGTTAAATTGTTATATGCAATTAAAGTAAATGGGTCAAAATGTGACTGGATTTGAAAACAGTTAAACAAAGATCATCTAACGATTGCAACAGCCAATGCAGGGGATGTAAAACACTGACCTATATGATACCAGCAGTTAGAAAGGACTGGACCTGGTAAGCATGGTGGCATGTGACAGTTGCTAAAAGAAGAATTTGGCAGAGGAGTCCCTTACATGTAATTCTTAAATCGGCAACTCCATCTGGTTATTGTGCATGCACTGGAAGCAGATAAAGCATCAGTTTTTATGTTTGTGGATCCGGATACTAATTCTTCAGAAACCCCACTGTCACTGTATAAAGGTGAGTACCAAGTTGATAAAAAATGGACTGCACATTTCATGAAGGGTACTGGCATTGCTAGATGCTCCAAACAAGCTCTTGCAGTGAAAAGACATGGACTTATTAACAGAGTTGGAACTGGTGGTGAATGACACTGAATGTGTGAGAAAACTCCTCACACTGCCGAGGCCGAGTTCACCGACCTGTTGAATAGGGCCATCGACCCTCACACTGGTACCCCCACACCAAAACGGAAATGGACAACGAACAGGAATACAGCTGAGTTTGTGGTCGACAGAAAAAGAACCAAAGAGGCATTTTAATAGTTCCAGTTTAATAGTTTCTTGGAGATATGGTCAATGTCTACTTTGAATCAAAGAAACTACAGCTTTATACCATTCTTTCAAGTTCACCAAAGTCCAACAAAGTCAAACCATCACTGAAGTGGAGTATATATTTGCAAGCAGTTTATTAAAAATAACTGGAAAAGAGGAAAAACAGTATTAGATTATGTAAAAACTATGTCAACACACCACAATACACTACAAGCCCTGCCAGTAGTAGAAACTGCAACACGATTAACCCTAGGTTTAATTTGTTTCAGTGCTGGGCCAGATATTTTTTTATATAGAACTCTACAGAGCAGTCAGTCAGAACAGAGCTGATTTGTATATGATAGTCCTAAAGACACAGTAACAATATTAGCCTGTTTAATTCTAAGAAAAACAATGGTTAATTACAATGTTCATTCAGCCATACTGGATTCAATTGGATTCAAGTCTGGACTTTGACTAGGCCACTCCAAAACCTTCATTTTGTTTTTTTCAAGCCATTCAGAGGTGAACTGGTGTGTTCTGGGTCATTGGCCTGCTGCAGAACCCAAGTGCGCTTCAGGTTGAGGTCACAGAACTGATGGCCGTGCATTCTCTCTCAGGATTTTTTGGTAGAGAGCAGAATTCATGGTACCATCAATCACAGCAAGTCGTCCAGGTCCTGAAGCAGCAAAACAGCCCATCACACTACCACCATGTTTGACTGTTGGCATGATCTTTTTTCTGAAATGCTGTTACTTTTACGCCAGATGTAATGGGACGCACACCTCCCTAAAAGTTCCATTTTTGTTTTTACAGTCCACAGAATATTGTCCCAAAAGACTTGGGGATCGTCAAGATGTTTTTTAGCAAAAGTGAGATGAGCCTCTATGTTCTTTTTGGTCAGCAGTGGTTTTTTGCCTTGGAGCTGCCATGCATGCCATTTTTGCCCAGTTTCTTTCTTATGGTTGAGTCATGAACACAAACCTTAACTGAGGCAAGTGAGGCCTGCAGTTCTTTATATGTTGTTCTGGCTTCTTTTGTGACCTCTTGGATGAATTGTCACTGCGCTCTTGAGGTAATTTTTGTAGGCCAGCCACTCCTAGGAAGGTTCACCACTGTTCCATGTTTTCTCCATTTGTGAATTATGGCCCTCACCGTGGTTCACTGGAATCCCAAAGCTTTGAAACCTTTTCCAGACCAATAGATGTCAATTACTTTGTTTCTCATCTGCTCCTGAATTTCTTTAGATTGTGGCATGTCTTCCTTTTTTAGGATCTTTTAGCCTACTTTTTTAAGTGATCTCTTGATTCAACAGGTCTGGCAGTAATCTGGCCTGGGTGTGGCTAGTGAAATTGCACTCAGCTTTCCAAACAATGTGATTAACCAAAGTTACTTCATGATTTTACAGGAGGAGCAGCAATTACTTTTTCACATAGGGCCATGCAGTTTTGGATAACTTTTTTCCCTTACTTAATAAAATTATCGCTGCATTTTGTGTTTATTTGGGTTATCTTTGTCTAATATTAAAATTTGTTTGGTAATCTGAAACATTTAAGTGTGACAAACATGCAAAAAAATAAGAAATCAGAAATCATACTTTTTCACAGCACTGTAACTATGTTTTTTTGGTACATAAATAGCCCACAAATCACTATAAGTGGACTTCTGGTAGAAAACAAAATGGGAAAATGCAAGATGTGGACCTTTTAAAACCTGTTTACATTTAACTAATCACAGCTGTCAGTCAGATTAATCTTGCGCTCTGATTGGCTGCCATGCAGCTAAGCATGCACTAACAGGTAGAGGCGAACTGCCTCTGAGTGACGGTTGGAGAGACACATTAACCTTATTGACACCGCTGAGTCAGCTATGTGACACACACACACACACACACACGCACACACACACATATACACATTTCAAATAGCGCAGGCATACACACGCAACACAAGCGCAAACAGACACCGTCGACCTTCAGGTACTCACACACTTGTTGAAACGCACTCAAACACACCTGCTAGGTGCGGAACTAGTATTTGCTTGTGATAAGTGACTTCTTATGGTGGGGAACACATATACTTTGGCCGTTAAGGAAAATTATGGGGCTCTAAATGACATCCTGCTTTGGGGGACGCCCACATCTCACCCACCCAAATCACCTCTGCATGAAAAAAATAAAGAATTATTTTTTTCTAAATGTCTTGTAAAAGGCACTTGTGAAAATAATACTTTAAATACTGAGCAGAGTGTATTTTCACATTAGGATAAAACTAAAAAACTAAAAAGAATAAATACAAATAACATTAGACAGTAAAAAGTGCTTTTCTGGACTTATATTAATGTGTTCCTTGTGGAAGCCCAGTATTGTTTTTAGTAATACTCAGAAACCAGGTTTGTCTCAATCAGTCCTTCATTAAAAAAATCAGGAGTTGCTGATGGAATTTCACAAATCCAAGCTCAAAAGCTCACAAAATATTAACTACTTCTTTAGAAAAAAAAAACAAATCTTGATATTTTTAACGCTTTCTTGTTTGCCTGCATTTATTCTAATGACAACTTTGCTTACATTTGTCACATGCTGAGAAAAATGGCCTTTACATAGGTGTCTTTTGCACAGTACTATGTATATTTATATTGAATATGTATAGATATAGTGGCGCAATGCACTTTTGGATAACAAATTGTAATGCTAAAAATTACATACTTATACCCACCCCTCTCCAACATGCACAGCCGCCCACACACACACAAACTCCGGTTGACTCAGGGGCCCCAAGAGACTGCTTATACCACATCTAGCCAGAAAAGGGCCCTGTATAGATGGCAGGATGATTTTTTTACTGGGTTTAACACGACTTTTTCTCCCTCTTACTGTTTCGCTCTCACACGCGGCGTGAGAAATTCTTGCAGTTCCACCAGACGGAACAACGCTCGTTCTCGTTTAAGGGGAATGCCCAGACCCTTTTTTCTTTAAACACTGCCTTTTTTGTGCTCGCCATTCGCCCTCTAGACACGCAGCAGCAGCCGGATGATATTTGACACTACTGAGCAAAAAAAAAAAACCTGCCTGCCATTTCAATGCCACTGATCCCAGTCCAAACCAGCAGCATGAGGCTGTTACTGCTCCAGCCTGCTCCACGAGGGGAAGAGGTGAGCTGTGACGGTGGGAAAGATACAGCTCTCCCTACGTCACGCCCCTGCAGAACGTGACAATGATGTCTGACGGTGTGAGGCATTTTTTTAATGCTCTCATGACTCAATCAGGGACGCTGTCGGCGTCAACATAAGGGAGCGGCTGACGGTCACAGACACTGATACTAATCACTAAACTTTCCTAACTGCTGGAAGCTCAATAGAGCCACACACTGTTGTCTGACTACCATACTGCCCCCTGCCAGACCCCCCTCCACACACACATTTACTGAAAAAGTGCTTTGCTCATTTTGTGTATGCTGGTTCCAAATGAATAAATAGCCTGTATAACACCAACAATACCAAAAGGATCCTGGATAAGATCAGTTTTACAACGTTCTCTATTTGAATCTGTTCACTCAAATTAAATACCCCATATTATATCAACAGAATTACTGCCTATGCAGTATGAAGAGGGTAAAAAAAACTGATGTAACATATGAAAATAGAAAAAAAAGAATAGAAAGTCTGATGTCTATAGTACTATTATTATTATATAAATACACACAAGACTCATATAATATTTGTATAGTGTACTTTTTTGTACTGTTGTGTTGTATAGCTTTTATTCAATACGTTTTTGCTGCTTCTACTGTCTTCTTTTGTCATTTTGCTGTAGCAATGCAAATTTCCCACCTGTGGGAAATAAAGCGTTATCTTATCTTAGTATTATTACTAGTAAAGTGTACCTGATGTACACACTTGAATCAAGGTTTTATTCCTTTTTTTTTTATTTAAGTTACTTGTCTTTAGTATTTATACTTAGCATTTGTGTATATAGCATAGCATGGGCACCTGAAGCATTTTTAATGTGGGGGGACGCAGCACTTAACATCTTGGTTGTAGTCCAGGAGAGAAAAAGAGGGAAGGGGGGACAAAACTAATGCTTTTGAAGTTATAATGCTATGATGGTTCTCGGCGCCCATGTAGAATAGTGTATTTTCATATAGAGGTTTTCTACAGATTCTTTTGTCGGATTCATTTAGACTTATTTAGATAATATAACATTTAATATTTTAAATTGCTCTTGTCTGTGTCTCTGTGTGTCGTAACATAAACAGTTTACTCCAGGATGAATACCTTTTCTGTTTCTGAGTAGTAGTTTACCTCATACTGTTAGGCAGGCTCTTGTTGGGGGAGGGATAGGTGGGCTTATTTAGGCTTTAGGTGTTCAAACACCTGCCCTTTTGGTCACAGCACCCCTTTGGCTGGTGTACCCATTCCCTGACAACACAATTCCGATCACCCCCACTTCTCTCCGCTTTATTTGAGCAACAGCCCCTCTAAAGGTCTCTGTCTGGTCCTGCTGTTAGACTAATGAGGCCAACTTTACTCTTCACTGTTAGAACGTTCACTGCCAGTCCATTCACAACTTCCACAGTAAAGTTCATAGTGTGTTTGTTCGGGTTCAAGCGGGGCAGATCCTGTTACACTCAATCAGACAGTTACTGCAGGTTTCACAGACGTTTCTTTTCTAATAATAGCGATGGGATGTTGGGGGGGGGTGCTGGGAGGAAACGGGAGAAAAAGGTAAAGGAAATGCCAGAGAGTTCCTCCGAGACCCGCGCCAAACGGAGACCGGAGAGCTCACTGTTCAGCTCCAATAGAACCGGGTCAGTGTGCGAACACACGCACACACACAAACACACGCACACACACACACACAAACACACACACTTGCACATACACACCCTCACACACACACACATATGTACATACGCACGCACGCACACACAGTTGCTCTGATCTTACATTAGTACATTAATGATCCAATATTAAACCGTTATTCGAGAAACATGAGTACGATTAAAGTCATGGTTACGTCTCTTCATCCACGTGAGCCTAATGTAAACAATCGATTCAATTAAGATCAAAGCAGCGCTTGCTTTAAAAGAGCTTCGGGGACAACAACAAAAGCAAGGGAAAGTATATGACAGAGCCCTGTTAAACGCATACACGTTTCATCTTGCTCCAGCCTGTCAGAACGGCTTCTCGGTTTCTGTTTGATGCACTTCATTTTTTCATTTCATGATTTCTTTACAGGAACTCACCTCTGTGAAAAAGTTATCCATGGTCCAAAGCCAAAGTGGACTTCATAAAGAGTCTCGCAGCCCAACTTCTTCTTTCAAAGGCATTAATGCAAAACCTTCACTCTCATCTCTCTCTCTCGCACACATACGCCGCGCGAGGACACGTCTTTGTTTCAGAGGTTACAGATGTTGAAAACTGTTACAGGCTCCTCTGAAAAAGCACGATCGCTTTAATTCCCTGGACTGTGCGTGGAGGTGGCGGTCCGCGAGCTCCCCGGTTGTGCTGCCCGTGGTCAGTTTCGCGTGTGCCCGGTGTGACTCGCGCGGCTGTCTCTAGCCAAAAGTTTGCAGAGACTCCGCTGAGTCGGCTCTTCGCTCTGGCCCCGCCCCGTGAGCTGTTTGAATAAAAAACGATTATGGGACACTCAAGCGCTCCTCCTGCTGTTTCTGCCCCGCGAGCAGCAAGAGCAGTGTCTCTTAGAACGGCGGTTGTCTCGGGTGTCTGTGGAAAACCTAAAGTACTGGGAGACACCTCTTAATTATTGAATGCAGGTGGCCCCTGTCTTCCAGTGAAGGACAATCTTAATGCTTCAACAGATCAAGACATTTTGGACAATGCCATGCTTCCAACTTTGTGGACACAGTTTGGGGAAGAACCATTTCTATTCCAGCATGACTGTGCACCAGTGCACAAAGCAAGTTCTATAAAGACATGGATGGATGAATCAGATGTGGAAGAACTT
The DNA here is from genome assembly GCA_037974405.1 of Brachyalestes nurse. Taxonomy (NCBI): domain Eukaryota; kingdom Metazoa; phylum Chordata; class Actinopteri; order Characiformes; family Alestidae; genus Brachyalestes; species Brachyalestes nurse. The sequence continues at coordinate 11,870 of JBBPCY010008867.1, forward strand.
GACTGGCCCACACAGAGCCCTGACCTCAACCCCAGCCAACACCTTTGGGATGAACTGGAACGGAGATTACAAGTCAGGCCTTTTTTCCAACACCAGTGCTTGACCTCATAAACGCTCTCTACAGAATGAATGGGCACAAATTCCCACAGAAACACTCCAAAATCTTGTGGAAAGCCTTCCAAGAAGATTGGAAACTGTTATAGCTGCAAAGAGGGGACCAACTCCATATTAAAGTCGATGTATTTGAATGCAATGTCATTAAAGTACCTGTTGGTGTAATGGTCTGTCTTTCCAATCATTTTGTTCATATAGTGTAACTGCAAACAGCAGTGAAGGGTACAAATGAGTCTATTCAATTCATTATGATAGAGATTCAGAGCAAGTAAGGATCCCAACTGGACTGGAATGATGGACTGAAGCCAAATTTGATACCTGGATAACCTAGACTGTACTCTATCAATGAGTCAGATTTCACTGGATGCTAGAGGCCTACAAAACTTCTTTGATAAGTACCAGATTTAATGATAATAACATCAATGATCTAGAACTAGTCCATAAAAGTACATTTTTCAAAACATTGTGGATTTTTTTTTAACAACAACATTTGCAGTCATATAGAGATGATTCAAGGATTCAGGGGAATAGAAAAACATCTGACAAATAGGTTCAAAAGTTAAAAGGAAAACTGTACTCTAAAATTTGGCCTGTTGTGGCCAAATCTACATTTACAGCATTTAGCAGGCGCATTTATCCAAAGCCACTTCCATTCCCTAACTACAGGGGACAGTCTCCCTGGAGTAACTTCAGGTTGAGGGTCTTGCTCAGGAACCCAGAGGTGGTTTGCTCAAGGTAGGAGTTAAACCTATGACCTCTTGGTCCAGCAGCAAGTATCCTACCCACTAGACCACCACCACCACACTGCCAAATGACCTTGAGTCACAGACGTCCTGCTAAGATTAAACATGCTTGAACCCCAGGCTTTCAGACAAAATTAAATGTGCTTGAGCCTCAAAATTCTAATGTCAAATGTGCTGAAGCCAAAGACTCGGATTGAGGTTAAAAAGAACATGAAAATTCCTAGTCTCCACCTTATTTTTCAAAATTTGATCAACAAATATTGTTGGTTATCAAAATTTTTAGCTGCCATAAACATTTGTCAGAGAATATTCGCTTGTCTTTTCACTCTCATTCTGTGTGGGGATATATGGGGCCTTTAACAAATCAATATCAGTATTTTGGAAAGCAACAACTTTTTGTTCTCTTTTACTGTATTAATGCTTATTATATGATAATTTCACATGGATTCTGCATGAATAAATAGATTTTTGTGTTGTATGTGTGTTAGGACTGCCTGTGTGTACACTAAATCCTCCGACATTCGCGGGGCTTACGTTCCAAGAGCACCCTCGAATAGTGAAAAACTTTGTGATGTGGAAAAAAATGCCTAAAATGCCAATTTTTGTAATGTAAACCCTAAATATGCCCCCAAATATACACTTTAATTCCATTTTAAACTCAGCTTAATATATTACCCTTAAAACATTTAAAAGTGAACCCATATCCGTACTGTACAGTGTACACTGAACTGCTGCCTCCCACAGTGCTAGAATGTAAATACCGATGTTACCCCTGTGTACACTGTACTGTAATTCATGCATGGGCATTTTCTTTGGTATGCCCTGTCGTTTCCTTTGGTATAAGCAGGGTAAATACAGTAATAAACAGGGCTTTAAGAAGAACAAAACAAAAAACACGAGAACACTCAGAAAACACTGGAGAGGGAATGGAATGCCGGACTGCAGCTGCCAGAGATGCATCACAGGGCAGCAGCCAATCAGCAACGAGGAGAAATGAATAACACTCTTGGATTGGCTACTTTCAAAACTCCCGCCTCTGAATAGAGGGGTATTTCACCATCCCAAGACATGTTTTCTTTTTGTTCTCTGGACACTACCAAAAATGTATACAGTTATATTTTATATGGAAATGTAGCTGAATTGACATTCATATTTATAAATGAGCAAATTATATTAATAATTTAGCACAAAAATGCATGAAAAATTATATATTGACAAGAAAAATCTGTGGTTTCCGCAAACAATTGTTAGTTCGGTTATAGGAAAAAAGTTCGGTAAAAAAAAGAATTCTGAACCACGAATTAGCAGGGGTTTACCGTTATGCATTTCACTTCTTGGATCTGCCAGCACTGATGACTTTCACTCTGTCTCTGTCTGTGAGGTTTATCTGATCATTTCTTGTAATGCCAGTCTTACTAGTAAAGTAAGCTCTCTCTCTTTCTCTCTCTCTCTCTCTCTGTCTCTCTCTATCTATCTCTACACAAGACAACAGAGGCTTTGCTTGGACCAGGGTCTTCTCCACAGGAGGGCACTCTGGAAGTAGAATACATAGCTGGAACTGCATTCTTCTCTGACATTGAACATGCAAGCAGCAAAAAGATGTGAAATTTGGCAGGTCCACACAGGTATGCATGGAGCTTTCAGCTACAGACAAGAGCTATAATGGATTTGGAATTATAAATGGAGCATAAAACATCACTCTGTCTTGGTGAGCCCAGCTTGAGCCAGCAGTCTCGCTGTGGAACGGAGTGCCGTGATTTGATTGGTTGCATTCCAAGAATTAATGCTGAAAAACACAGTTTAAATATGGCTGTGGAAAATAACCGTCAGAGAAAGAGCTTTTCTGCACCCTGTCACAGTGAAAGCACCACTGTAGACTACTAGTAGATCATTTGGAATTATGTCACTCCAGTAAGTAGCATGATTACTTGTAGGTTATTTAATAACTTACAATCAATTATAGTCAAATTATGATGTCCACAGTTACTGGGCTTCACTACAGAAACCACAAAGATTCTCAGTTTTTATATGGTCTAAAATATTATGCAATTTTTCACTCATCCCAGATGTAGCTGACCAGCCAAGACATTCTTCGAGTCCACATTTTGCTTTGTAAGAGCTCAGTCAATAGACACCTAAATTGTTTCTGTCAAAATACATCACAACTTCTCTTAACCCACTCGGACCGTGTACAGCTCTTCATTAAAGTGGTGCAGACTTGTTGGTGTGGGTTAGGACACAATAAGAATAAACAATAAACTTAAGAATAAACAAAATAACTACAAGCAATCGTTTTAGACGATATCAAAGCTGGAAAGGGCTGACCTTGGATAAGTTTGTGTTTGTGATGGTAATTGTTGCAAAAACAGATTTTAGAGAAGATTTGTGAATACAAAAATGCTGCCTGAAGCGTTTGGCTACATGGAGATGTTTTGTTAATTGTTATTTCTGACAGTACTTCAGAACACCCTGTTCACAGGTTTTACCGACTAGCGCTTCATCCCTCAAGAACATGTTGGGATCTGCTTCACTTTCATGTGTTATTTCCCATCAGGAACTAATGATGCAGTAACTGACGTACTGATCAGTATCAGTGTGATGATTATCCAGAGTAAAACCTTTATTCTTACACAATTGGACAGTACCCTATGTGGGGTTCTGGCATTTTAAATTCCACTGAATTCATATGTCCGCAGAATTAAATTCTAGGTTTAGTAGATTTTAGATTCTACTAAACAAAGTCTGGCCGGCGCTCCACCCAGGGTCCCTGCCTTGCACCCATAGACCCCAGGATAGGTTTCGGGTACCTGCAACCAGAGATGGGGACTCGAGTCGGAGACTCTGACTCGAGTCACACTTAAGTCGCACAAACACAGACTTGTGACTTGACTTGAGACTTGCCCTCAACGACTTGAGACTCGACTCGGACTTGGATGTTGTGACTCGTGAGTCATAACTTGTAAACAATGTTCATTTCATGGAA
>JBBPCY010008921.1:0-15705 GCA_037974405.1 Brachyalestes nurse
GTGTAAAAAGCACTCCTTATCACTGAGCATTGTGGAGTGTGTGTGTGTGTGTGTGTGTGTGTGTGTGTGTGTGTGTGTGTGTGTGGTGAGATTAACAGTTCTGTCTCTGGTGTGTTAGATATCTCATCACCCAAACACCAGCTGCAGGCCCTCCACCTCCTCATCCTGCTTCTGCCTGAAGTTAACAGAGACACACTGAAGGTAGGCAGCTCACTACCATCACAGACTTCCTGCCGGTCACCTTTTACAGTAAAGCACCACACCTGTAGTAATCCAGAGCTTCTCAAGTCACATAAAAATGACTGTTATTCTGTTGTTGGACATTTAAAGTCTCCCGACTTGTAGAGCCCTGCACAATGATAGCATGCGTTTGATTAAAGGCTTGACACTGTATTAGTGTTTTCTTTTAGGTGTATAATTTCAAGGGGTGTAACAGACTTTAATCAATGAGCATTTGATTTTGATGTTTGAAAGCAGAGATGGTTTCTCCTTGCCAAAAGCCTCATATTGACTAACATTTGAGGCTCAGAGTACTAAGATGACGGAGAGCCATTGCCAGTTCTTTTCTATGTCAGCCCGAACCTCTTGCATGGGCCAAGACAGCAGAACTGACTTGAAGGTGTTTAGGCCTATTCTGTCTGCTTCCTCTTCATTTTGACTAATTGATACCCTTCACTGTTTGATCTCTATGGGAGCAGTGCTGTGTGGTCTTCCGACCCACTTACAGACTGTCGCCAGGGCGACACGTGCAATAGTAAAGTAATTATGGGGGGAGTTTAGATAAGAGGTAGAGGTGTGTGTGTCTGTGTGTGTGTGTCTGTGTGTGTGTGTCTGTGTGTGTGTCTGTGTGTGTGTCTGTGTGTGTCAGGCAGACACATTTGAATGAGCTTACAGTTGAAAAACCAGTCGGTCCGGTCTGCTCTGAGCTATAATTTCATTGTCGCAAAATGGTGCATCAAAGAGAAACAGCTGAAATCTGGCAATTTCTAATGAATGTTTAGAGGCAGACATGTGGCTTAATATGACTTGAAAACTGATATTGCTTAGCAGGTGCTTATTTGTACCACGGCTCCCCTGTTATTTGAAGAACATCAACTCTTTGCCAGGTCATCGTTTTCATCAGTGCTGTATCTGACTCTCAGGAACTGAAAGAGGAAATTCCTCATGACTATTTTTGCCTTAATGCTTGTCATTCCTCATCTGACAAGCCAAAAATGAAAGGGCACTGTTCGGTGTTTTTTTTTTTCCCCCAAAATGCAAAAGGCAAACATTCCTACCTGTGACCCATGATAGTATGTCAGTAAATGTTTTGAAATATGCTAAACATGATTTTAGTGGGGTTATTGAGTTGCACCACTGGCTCAGAGCACTGGAGAAATTAGACCCCAGACCAGACAGAAACTTGAAAGGAAAATGGTATTAGCTGGCTGAGGTTTAAGCAAAGGGATGTATGATAAACATTAGGTCTCACTTACTGACCAAGTTATCTGATATAGCTTTGGCACGTTCACTCGCAAATCAGTGAAATATGAGCTGCGCTCCTTTTAACTCAGTTATTGCTACTGAACCGCGCTCATGCCATCTGAGATGCTGAGTACTTAGCTAAGATTCGACTCATTTCAATGTTCATTTGAACGAAATGAGTTTTATTTCATACTTTGTGGAGATATCATAATAACCACAGTTCTATAACCCGTTCTCTTCTCCTGGCTCATGGTGTGTGTTGTCTTGTTCAGGCTCTGTTGGAGTTCTTAAGAAAGGTGGTGGCCTATGAGGAGAAAAACCGCATGAGTTTGTGGAATGTTTCCATGATCGTGGCTCCCAATCTCTTCACCTCCCGCGGCAAGACGTCAAGACAGGAGGAGATGCAGGGGGCAGCAGGCGCCGCTCAACTTGTCCGCCTGCTCATCAACCACCAGGACATACTGTGGACGGTGAGACAGCCTTCAGGAAGAGTCCATATCATGGAAAACAGAATTGTTCATGTTTAGCAATGTACAACATGTAGAAACTAAGCTGCAGAAGTTGCCCATTTGGACATTTTTAAGTCACTAACAACCATTAACAAACAACCTTAAACTATTGCAGTATAGCTCAACTGGTGAAAATGACATGTTGAGTACAAGTGAACACACACACATCTTCTACAGAGAACAGACTTCATTTGTAACATTTAAGAAATAGAAATATATAAAACATATACTTGCCCACAAGGCCAAAAACTCCAGCTCCATCTTAATTGTCAGCACTGAACAGACTACGGGTCACAGCTTGCCTGCTTATACCATAAAGCACAAGCCAACTTCTTCTCAAAACCCTGCTGAGACCCTCACTGTCTGTCTTCAAACAGCGACTAAAGATCCACCTCTTCACTGAGCATGTTCATGTCATAAACTTATTTAACAAAAAACTGTGTGTATGATTCTACCTCATCTCTGGTAGAATCTTAATTTTAAATCGTGGGAGGGACATTTCTGTTTTCTTGTGGACTACAAATGCTGCCAAAGGCTGTAATGAAAATAAAATAAATGTAATTAAAAGAACATAAATGCGGCACATTTTTATATTTTAAGTGCCATAGTTACTGCCTGACAAGCCTCTTTGAGAGTTAAAGAACAGTTGAAAATGTGCTAATTATTTCAACTGAACTGAAAGCACCCAAATGTTATAAAAATGTAAAAAGCCGGAGAACTGTAGAATAGGAGTGCTCATCTTATAAGAAGGTAAATGTGTTTTTGAACTGACAAAACAGATGAGCAGTGTAGGAGCTAAATGCGCTTGAATAGTCAAATTTATCTGCAGGAAATGAGTCAGCCACAAGTAGAGTAGCTGCAGTTCATCACTCTGAGAACAAAACCTCTTATCTTTAAAAATGTAACATTCACCACTTTCAGTGTAAGTTCATATAACTAGAAATATTAAGTTTAGTTAATATAACAAGAAACATACTTCTAATATTCATCATGAACATTTGACACAGTGACACCTGGATATTTTTAAATGATTTTAAAATCATGTAACAATGAGGAATTTATTTTTTTTTTCAATTCAGACTTCTGCCCACCTTTTTAGTTCTAATTCCTAATCCGTCTGAAGGCCTAGATGGATTTTGGTGCGCTACAAAGCCACGTTGGCCTTGAGTGGCAACGTCTGAGAGATAGAGGGCAAGGTGACCTAAATCCCAGACTGAATTCTTGTGCCATATCCCTCCTGACTTGGATATTTTGCATGTGGCTTTGGTTCAGGTGCCCTGTTTCCTCATCTCGCACGTGAGGAAAATGAATGAGGCTGCCATGAGCAAAAAGACACCCAGCTCAGAGAAGACCAAGAGGAAACTACTGAGGAGGCGCACCACAGAAAGGGAGAAAGAGAAGAGCGAGGTGGGCTTTGGGACTTTTTCTGGCGCAGTTTTTAGTTTGGGTGTGATTTTTACTTCAGAATAAAGAAACAGAAGTGGTCAAAGTAATTGTGTGCTTGAATAGAAAAGAATGGAATAGTGTTCAATAAAAGAAACATAGAAAAGAAAAGAATAGTATAGAAAAGTATAGTGTAGTATAGAATAGAACAGAACACTGAGATATAATATATCTATACACACACACAGACACAGACACACACACACACACACATACATATATGTGTGTATGTGTGTGTTTGTTTGTTTATTTACTTATTTTTTTCCCTCTTTCCACATCAAGGAGAAGGGTCAACTACATCATTAACCCTCTCAGAAGAATGAATGTCTCTTAACCTGTGATTGCAGGTCACTGACCTTCGTGAAGGTGTTATCAGGGTGCAGGCACCACTTCATGCCAAGGTCTCCATGGCAATTCAGCTGGACAGTAAGACGAAGGCGCGGGACGTGATGGCTCGCTTTGATGTTGAGAATGGGTGCGTGTGCAGACGTTTCTCTCTATACACAGAGCAGGGCAGCGGTGTGGGTCTCTAATTCTTCCCTTCCTTTTTCCAGGCAAGGATCTCGATACAGCAGTAAGAGACAGAAGGGTTTTTTGTTTGAGGTCGGAGGGAATATAGGTAAGTCAAGGATGGCAAGAACTGAGAAGCTTTTTTCTTTTCATTTTTGCCAAGAATGTTGTCCTAAATCCAATTATTTAGTTTTTAACTATTTCATTTCAGTTTACACCATTCAAAATTGCTGCCCTTTACATTACGTGACATTGTGACAAATGGGACAAGAGAAATAGTCTAAAATGACTTGACAAAGTCCAAAAGCATCAGTAGTCATATTAACTTTAATGTAAAGAGATTTATGTCTTTACATTAACACACATTAAAATTAAGAACAGTTTTTCTTTTTTTTTTATGTTTGTGATGAAATGTGAATCTGGGGATGATCATATCAGGGATAGTTGATTTTACTAAGAAGCTGCGTTTGTAGGCCTACATGGCATCCATTCATATAACCTGTTAAAACGACATTAAATTTGACAAAAGTAGCATTCATGATAGGGGGCGCTGTTGGAATAAGTATTAAAGTTTCATGTCAGTTGTTGTGAAAGTCCAGGTGTAATATATGTAATAAATACTGTCTTTTAGCAAAGTATTACCAGATCAGGTTGTCCCAGTCACTGGCCTGTAAGACCATAGTCATAGTCAGGATATGATGTTTTCATAGTAAACTGACTCTAAATGTCTTTTTTTTGTTGTTGTTGTTGTTTTTTCCCCCCAGGTGAACGCTGTCTTGACCCAGACACTTACTTACTAGAGGTGTACCGCGTGAATCCGCATTGTGAGTGGATCTTAAAGTCCAGAACGACCTGAGGAGGTGTCGGCTCTAGCGAGAGGTCAGCTAAGGATCTACAGCTGCTGCTCCTTTGTGGGCATCCCTGAACAGGAGGATGTATAAGGCATACAAACCTCTTTCCACTACAAGTTCTCAACAGTGTAGCCTGAGAATGTACCGAGAAGCTCAAGCAGTGCTTGTTTGCCCTTTCTGAAACGGCTTTAGAAGGATTTTGACTTCATCCTTCAAAAATATGTAAACCTTTGAGTGGAAATCTGGATTCCAGACGGCCGTGCTCTCTGAAAAGAGGGCTTTTCTCGTTTTTTTTTTTTTTTTCTTCTTCTTCCTACAAGGCTTGCGTCACACATGATCAACACAACGCAATGCTGGCCATTGGGATTGTTTTGATGCCAAAAAAACGTGTGTTCTTTGATCTACAGAGGCTTTCATGATTTAAGGTTTCTGTGGAAGCATGTTTTCCCACTGCCTACAAGGCATCAAGTGTAAAAATAAACACAAAAAAAAACAAACAAAACAAAAAAAGCATGTACATACTATTTATACAACTAATTTATCCTGCTGTCTCGTGATTTTACCATGTAAACCATGACTGGTTTTGTATTATTTGCGGATGCTGCATGCTTACAATTAAGCCATCTGAATTTATGACATGTTTAGGTACAGTATGAAGACTGGTCATGTAGTGATTATTATTATTACTGTTATTACCTCTTAACAAAAGGCAGCGTTTAATGCCAAGTTAAAATGTACTTATTTGGACGGAGTGGCTGCGTGTCCCTGTGCTGCATGCGGTCTTATCTGGATCACGCACCTATGAAGGCTCTGAAAAAACTGCACACAAGCTGCTCCAGGCACTACATTCGAAGGAGTTGCACAGCAACCTGTGGATTTACGACACAAACATAGCTCTTCCGAGCACTTCGGAACTCAAAGAAGAGAGAAAGGGAGAGACAGAGACAGAGACAGAGAGAGAGATCAAGGCAGGCAAACAGGCTCTTATCATGCGAGGCATTGGGTTTCCGCGCTGGAGCGTTTGGATCACTGTGGCTGGCCTGGGTTTCCTGAATGAACTAATGAGGGGCTGGTTTAATATTACCCTGTGGGCCGGGTTTCTAGTCAAACCTGGATTCTGGTTTAAAAAAAGGTAGCTTTATTTAGAGTTTGGTCAGAGATCAGGCTTGTCCTACATCCAGAAAATCAGCCCCACACCCCGTCTCCACTCTTTGCCAACACTATGATCACTTTGTTGCTTTTGTAATGAAGTATTGTTTCGAATGGATTTAAAGGAGAACTAATCATTGCACCTGTAACGTTTTTCTTTTTTGTACTTTGTCAAAAAATAACAGTATAAAAACGATTACCTTTTGTTTTGTAAGCTGTTACATGTACTCTGATGTTATATACAAATGATTTTTTTTTATTATTGTTTTCTTTTGTATTAACATTATGATGACCCTGCCAACTTTGTGACTTTGCGTCTCTTTCTGTTGTGAAAGTACATGCAGTGGAAGTGAAGTATTACAGTAAATTAACTGAAAACACTGATATGCCAAAGAGAAGGTTTGGTTGCGCTGGGAGAAGGACATGTTTTCTTGATTTTTTTTTTTTTTTCCAAGAGAAAATACATTTACATCCTCTACAAAGAGCACACTTCTGTTCATTTAACCGGAATGAGTTAAATTTGAATTTAAAGTATTGGGGGGAAAATGTACCTTGTGCAAGTGTTACAGCACATTCTACATTTTTGTAAAAATATAAATTATACTGTAAAAATGTACAAACCGTGCCCTTTTTTGTTTCCATGTAAGAGTGTAGGTGTGCTTATTTTCTTGAAGAAAAACAAATGAAACAGGTCATTTGACCTGAAGTGTTCCAGGTTTTACATATGACTGTTCAGAGTTGTGCAAAAGTTAAGCCACGCCAGTGCAAATTTCTATTAACAGTTAAGTGAGTAAAAGATAAGCTGTACAAAGGGCAAAAAGACAAAACATTCTTTAAACATTTTAAACTAAATTAGTTAATTAACTCATTTTATTCTTAAAAAAAAAAAGAAAAGGAAAGGAGCACTCACTGTGCAAAAGTTAGGGCACCCTGCATATTTAGTACCTTAGCTACACTTCCTGTGGCAAATACCGCATCTTGTTAGTGCTTTTTACTCATTCTTCCTCGCAAAACGCTTCTAGTTCTGTAAGATTCTTGTTTCGCACGCTCTACTCTCTTTCGAGGTCTGTCCGCAGATTTTCAGTGATCGCAAAACCTTCAGCTTTTTGAGGCGTGTACCTGCCATCCTCTTTTCCTCTCCAGCTTTTTTTTTTACAGTGTGATGTTTGTATTTTCAGGTAGTCATCTTCTTACAGCCTTGTCTTGCTTTGAGGCCATTAATTATTTTAGTTTTCAGTGTTCTGCTGAGGTGGAGCCCAGCAGCTGATTGTTGTAATGAGGTTTCAGAAAAGGATTTCCAGGAGTTACAAATCTCTGAAATATACAATATGTGGCCTTTCCTAACTACGATTATGTACAAAACAAAAATAATGCACTTGCTCAGAAAGTTGAAACTAATTAGTTTTTATGCCTTTTGGGGATCAATTCATCTTCTACTCTACAATGTAGAGTAAGAGAAATGTTAACCACGGGTGCTAAAGCTGTCAGATACCACTGTGGCAGTTGCTGATAATTATGTGACGTTATGTGTTGTATATAATCATGATCCATCACTAAGATTAACTATTAACTGTCTGTAGTGTAAGGTTATCATTACTTTGGTGTGTCCTTAATAGTTCTGGCCTAAGCATCTAATAGGAAGACTGACAACATAGTGAAGCTCTGAGCTGGACTGATACTGAAGATAAGATGGAAGGGGTGTAAAAACAAAACTGAAATCATGTCTATTTTACAGAAAGCCTCCTTTGGCTTAGCAGATGTCGAGTATCTTGGTTACTGTACTCTCAGTTTCTATTGGCTCTTCAGATGAACTCGTTTAGTGCTGAAGGAAGGAAATGCTTTCATGAAATGAACTGTACAGAGTGGAATGGAATGTGGAACACATTTTCCTGAGCGTTTTATTGCATTTCATTAACAAACAAGTGAGTAATGACAAACGTTTTAGGTATCCTGGAAGTTCTTGGCAGCAAATTCACAAATAGGATTTTAAAAACTGATTTTAAAAAATATTAAAAATTAATTACAAATTCTTTTTACACAAACATTACATTTAGCGAGGTCTGGAGCGTTCTGGAGTGGATCAGGCGGCAGCGGCGGCTGGGCAGGAGTGCGGTGAGACATCGGTGCGGGCGAAGGCTGAGCTGAAGTCAAAGACGTCTTTAATGTGGCCTTTAGAGAGGCGCAGGTTTCTCATGCAGCCGCGGAACGACGTTCTGGAGCTCAAGCAGCTCTGCTTCACATCAGCTGTGCACAAGAGAGGAGAAAAATTATTCAGGGTTTTAGTTTAGTTTATTTGAGTAGTACCGAATTAAATAAAATTAATGGATTAAATATCACTCCATTTAAATATCAGCAATTTAAAGAGAAGAGAATGAAAAGCATTTTGCTTATATTAACATACACTATATGGACAAATGTACTGGGACGCCTGACTATTACACCGACAGTCTTATGTATTTGTATCACATTCAAATACAGAGACTTTAACATGGAGTTGGCCGCCCTTCGCAGCTAGAAAAGCTTCCATTCTTCTTGGAAAGCTTTCCACAAAATTCTGGAGTTTCTGTGGGAATTTGTGCCCATTCATTCTGTAGAGCACTGATGTTGAACGAGAAAGCCTGGCTCAGCTAGGCCTAAAAAAGAGGTGTGTCCCAATACTTTTGTCCATATAGTGTAAGCGAATGTTACTATGTCCTGAATTTAAAGGCAGTATGTGGATGAATAGTAGGTGGAGATGTACCTGGATATCCTCCAACATAAATAGGGTTCTTGGTCTCGGCGGAGGTGGATGAAGTGTGGGGGTTCTCGGTACTAACAGTCACGCCGTCCACCGTCAGACTGAGGCTGTGCTTGAGCTTCTTAGCCACCAGGCTGTGCCAGCGGCCGTCACACAGCAGCACTCTGCTCCTGGACACGGCAGAGAAGCGTCCAGCACCGTTGTTCACGTTAAACACCACCTAAAGAGAGAGAGAGCAGTCAGAGTGACTTTACTGAGCAGGCAAGAGCATCACGCAACCTACAAATGAGGCACAAGACACTAAAATAATCACGAAGGGCAGGGAAAACATTTCTGAAGTCCCTGTATGGACAAAGCCGGATATTTTAAAGAACATATATCATAGAATTTGATGTACTATTAAAAGTATTGTTCCAAATATAAATGTTCAGAATGTGTTATATATACACATTTTTTGACCATTCACCCTGATGTGATAAAGAGTGTTGTTCCAGCGCATTTCAGCCCAGACTGCTTTATGTATGAGACCAGGGGCGTCAGAAGCATTTTTAATGTGAGGGGGATACATCAGTGTACGCGTGGGGGAGGGGTTTGGGCATGGGGCGGGGTTTGGATGAGAGGGCGGGGTTTAGATGTGGGGACGGGGTTTGGGTGGGTGCAGGGTTGCTGCGTGTGTGCAATGGCTCGTCCTTTTAGGGAGTGGGGATGTTTGGAAACCCCTGTTGAATTTTGAATCTTGAATCTTTTGCGAAATAATCCATTCCACTTCATCGACAGGAGAATACACACACCACTGGAAATCCGCTCCGGGTTTCCAACTCACCACATGCAAGTGGAGTAAATCGCCAGTGCATAGGCTGCTCGGATTTCTAGCGGTGTGGAGAAAGGTTCGAGTTCAACAGCGCTAGGTGAAATTATTTATGTTAAATGTGGAGGGGTCCAAACGAATAATTATGAAATGTGAGGGGGACACGTCCCCCTTAGAGTGAATGGCGGCGACGCCCATGTATGAGACACAATACAGAGCTGCCCAACAGAGGACGTTTGCATGTGTCTTAAAACAGATTTAAACATAAACACAGGTTGAAAAATAGTCATTTAAAATTTGTATTAATGTAAAACTTGCTGGCATATGATGCTCACCTGGCCATTGAGCAGCTCTAGTCCAATGGCGTCCACTCTGGTGCTGCTTACCCCCAGCAGAACTCCGTCCAGTGACGTGGAGCGGAATTCCAAACTCACCGTCACATCAGAGCCCACGTAATAACCCTCTTTCACTGCAAAGAAACAGAGAGACCATTAGTGACCTTTAGTGATCATTTAAAATAGTGCAAGGTCTCTTACAAAAAAAATCGTTATTAACCCCCTGAACTCTTCATTTTTTTAATTGAGTTTTCTATCCTATTTAATAACTACTATAAATTATTTGGTAGATACTATGAAATGACTGTTATGAGTTATGTAGCCATGAAGGTGAGCAATAGAAGTCTGTACATGCCGACAGGTTCTCAGAGTTTAAGGGCTGAAGTGTTAAACTGTGTAATACTGACTGAAGGCGGCGTATCCTGAGCCATTGAAGAAGGTGCCCTCCTGAGCAGAAGTGAAGCAGTGGCCAGTCAGATGAGATGAAGCGGGGCTCTTCAGATTGAGCTCAGCGCTGTTCAGTTTCACCTTCTGCATGCAGCCAGCAATGCTGTGGGTCACCTGCAATACACACACACACACACACAGGAAAATAGGCAACATTACTAAAGCGGGTATAGTGTGTTACTGACAAAGACAATATCAGACTACAAATGAGGAAGGCATCTTTATTTACCAGCAAAACAACTGAAGCCTGTATACAAACAGTTAAGCTTTTTAATGCTGACGCAAAGAAAAAGAATAGCTATTTCTGCCTTTTAGCCTATTTACATCAATACCATGATGTCATATTTTATTATTACTCTCATTTAACAAATCAGTTATTAACCCAAACTGCACTCTAAATGAGCTTTGAGAAAAATCGCAGTGTATCCATCATTAAAGGAGTCGTGTGCTTTTCCACAGTGATAGAAAACACAGCAGTACACTGAAAACTCCGATTCCTCTCGCTGATATTTTTTAGCCTGCCTGACTTGAACACACATGCACTGTAACTCCTCTGGTGGCAGATTGAAACAATTTAAGGAGAACATTGAAGGAAATGTATCACTGACTAGTTTCATTGGGTTTAGTGTAAAGGTTCAGTTTAGAAATTAGATAAACACTAACGTTTCCAATCTTCTTGGCTGTGTAGCCGATGGGCAGTCCACCCAGATACAGCTTGCCCTCCACATCCAGAGTGTGGCCTTTAATTGAAGTGCGGTCAGAGTCTACTCCATCAACAGTGATCAGCGTGCTCTTCTTACTGAAGTCTGTTCTCACCTGCACACGAGCCAACACAAACAAGGAAAAGAATAAGAAATGAGAAGGAGAATATATGACACAGGAGTCCCATAATACTCCCATAATACTTATGTACATGTGATTTCTCAGTTATTTTATTTTTAATAAATTAGCAAAAACCCCAAATAAACTTTTTCACGTTGTCATTATGGGCTGTTGTGTGTAGAATTCTGAGGGAAAAAATGAATTTAATCCATTTTGGAATAAGGCTGTAACATAACAAAATGGAAAAAGTAATGCGCTGTGAATACTTTCCAGATGCACTGTATTATTATATACAAATTGTATTAAACTTTGTGTAATACAGCATCCTATCAATTGCATATGGATATTTGGCTTCTAATTACTTCAGTACTACTTAAAAAAGGAAAGCTGGACAGTCCAAGCAGATGGAGTAACAGTCCTCTGTGTGTAGAGGATACTCACAGTGTGCCACTGTCCGTCGCTGAGGAGTGTGTGAGAGGTGGCGATGGCGGGGCCTTTGCCCAGATCACAGGAGAAGAGCAGGCGTCCGCCCTGCAGCTGCAGCACAGCGTAGTCCTGCTGGTTAGCATTAGCCATGTAGTACAGTATCCCAGAGGGAGCTAGTGTCCGGATGGACAGCTCAACTGTAAAACTAGAGAGGAAAAAGACAGAGAACACACCATTTTAATATACTGATATAATAATATACTGTTATACAGCTGTCTTCCAAAGTTTGAACACCTCTAATAAATTTACATGTTCAGTTTAGATATTTGAAGTGAAAATAAGAACACATCCTTGACGTCTCTGCGTTTATTTTGATTATGTATTAAAATACGCAGTCAGAAGAACATAAAATGCGGCCTGTACGTTTTCACTTTATATAATTTGACCATGGGTGTTCAAACCTCTGCATATGACTGTATGTATATCAAAATGTTTTCTTCATGTAATAAATGTATTACTTAGATTTAATACACCTAACACATGCAAACATATATTAATTACATTAAAATAATATACATCTAGTAATATATTAACATATGTTATAATATATAATATATTGTATGGTCTGGTGTTGTATGGTATGGTATGGTTTAGTCTGGTATGGTATGGTATGACTTGGTATGGCCTGGTGAAGTATAGAATGGTATGGTCTGATATGGTTTATCCAGAGCAATTTACAGTCATTAGTTACAGGGACAGCCCCACTGGAGCAACTGAGGGTTAAGTGTCTTGCTCAAGGACACAATGCTAGAAAGTGAGCATTTGAACCTGCAACTTTGGGGTCATCGGATTCAGTGTTTTACCCACTAGCCTACTACCACCTGGGTATGGTCTGGTATTGTCTGGTATGGTATAATATAGTCTGGTATGGTCTGGTAAGGTATAATATAGTCTGGTATGGTCTGGTAAGGTATAATATAGTCTGGTATGGTATAATATAGTCTGGTATGGTCTGGTATGGTATAATATAGTCTGGTATGGTATAATGCAGTCTGGTATGGTCTGGTAAGGTATAATATAGTCTGGTCTGGTCTGGTAAGGTATAATATAGTCTGGTCTGGTCTGGTATGGTATAATATAGTCTAGTATGGTCTGGTAAGGTATAATATAGTCTGGTCTGGTCTGGTATGGTATAATATAGTCTGGTATGGTCTGGTAAGGTATAATATAGTCTGGTCTGGTCTGGTATGGTATAATATAGTCTGGTCTGGTATGGTATAATATAGTCTGGTATGGTCTGGTAAGGTACAATATAGTCTGGTCTGGTCTGGTATGGTATAATATAGTCTGGTATGGTATAATATAGTCTGGTATGGTCTGGTAAGGTATAATATAGTCTGGTATGGTCTGGTATGGTATAATATAGTCTGGTCTGGTCTGGTATGGTATAATATAGTCTGGTCTGGTCTGGTCTGGTAAGGTATAATATAGTCTGGTCTGGTACGGATGCATGGATGGGGCAGTGAATCTAAATATCTAAATATTTAGAAACGGCAGTAGTGGAGTGGCTGTGTAAGCAGGCTCAGGCCTGGATCTCCTGAATTATGCACGACTTAACAGACACACTGCTCTGAGAATATGAGGTCATGCTCTCCAGAATTGCAGTTCTCAACTCCTAAATTCTCATGAATACTGAAGGACTCAGGAATGAATAAAACGGTTTAAAATAAAGGAAACTGGAGCATAACACACAAACTGTGAAAGAGAAGATGATCACTCTGTGCTTGGAGTATTATTCTTCATAAGCAACACCAGAGACAAAACAATACCTTTTCTAATCTACAATTTTCACCATGTAATCCTGTTTCAGCTTCAGGGAATCCAAGTTATACATGTAGATTTGTGTTAAACTAAACATTTTACCATATCAGGCTTGATCAAAGCATCTACTCTCTTTATCTCCGTGGAGGGACCTGGAGCCAATCTTGAACTGCCTACCTTGTCCTGACCGTCTTGTTCTTGAAGCTGATGATCATGTGACTGTTTCTGGCAAATCCAAAGTGGTGAGCATCTGGAACGCTTCCCACCTGGTCCACGGCAGCACACTAAGAACATGCAGAGAAACGACATTCTGATCAGAATCACAGTGATGAGTCAAAAGGCTTGTGTTTGACGAAGCTCAGCAGCATCTGAAGCATGTTAAGACTACATACCTTAGATTCTTTAGGCTTTCTGTACACAGAGCAGTGCTTAATATAGTAAGACTTCATTTCCTTTTGCATCGTGTGCAGCCACAAAATGTTCTGTTTCCACATCCGTTTCCACAACCAGTAAAGTATGACTAAAATCTAATCGTTAATTCATTGAGAATGCATGACGATTACTCTGTACCACTCTTTAAAAAATCCTAACTTTTTTCAAGTTTCTAACTTTCTCTAACTTTCAATATTAATAAATAAATGAACAATTAAATGAACAACTTGAACAATAATAATTATATCTGAAACCATGATATATAAATTCGATTCCTCTACGGGAAGAATTTGGGATCAATAAAATGAAATCTTCAAATGAGACCTGACAGTAATGTAGTGTCAGAACACTAATTATCCATTCTGTTATAGAAGCTAAAAGACATGTTAAATTATGGGGTAGAGGGAAGATCATTCCCAGCCAGTGATGACGGCAGCATTGCTAAAGACATTGTGTCATTGCTAAAGAACTAGCAATCTCTATGAGTTTTTCAGAAAATTGTAGCTAACATATTCTATTTACTGCTATAGACTAGCAGCCTGTCCGGGGTGTTTCTCTGCCTTTCTATCTGTGAGCACTCCGACAGGCTCCAGCACCCTCTCAAAAAATTCTATGAATATATAATAACATGGCCTATGTTATTGAAAGCGTTTTTTGGTTGATGGCATTGAAAGTACAGTAAATGTGTTAAAACAATACACATGTACTCCTGAGAGTGTGTGTTTGGGTCTGTGTGTGTTTGTGCACTCACAGTGGTTGCTCCAGGTATAACAGCGCTGAGCTCAGTGGGGGGTGATAAGGGCCTCTGTTGCGGCTCAGCTGTGGGCTCTAGCTCTACATCGCCCTCGTCTGGCAGAAGTATGCGCTTGGGTCGCTCCTCCAGCAGGCAGCTGTCCATGTCCACTCGCTCGTACCTCACAGCACTCGACAGGTCCAACATCCTGCAGGACATTTAAAAACCAGTGATGAGACTAACTCTCACTTAACATATACCCTCAGGGGAACTTCCTTAACCACGCGGGTCAGTCTCGGTTTGAAGAGACGCACTGGAATCCTGAGAATGTTACCTAGCAACCACAACTGGGTTTGGTTTTCTTCACATAAAACCATGTACCTTATATAGTAAATACAATATCAGTAGTTTCTGTTTGGATTTTACATAGCCCTTCAATGACACTCTGTTCTTGTTACATCAGTTCAGAAAACATTTCAGTCATTTAATGATACCCAGAAAAAAAAACACACTCAGTATCTGTGTTTTTTTTTTTACTCTCACCTTCTCGTTTTCCGCCTTCCTCCTTTCTTTACATTTGATGTTTTATATACATTTTTACAGAGTGTACCTAAAGCAATAGTCCAAAATATTGTAACTCAAGTTTACAATGTAGTTAGGAAAGTTTTGTCCTTCTTTAAACATTACAGAATAAGTTTTCTTTTGTCAATTGTAATTCGTTAAAATGAACAAATTACTTCAGTCATTCTCTGCTTAATAAACTATTATTATGTTTTATGTGTGTCTAAGTGCCTCTAAAATGTGTTTAAGTGCAGGGACTCTGTAACTCACATGCTGTCCACAACCAGGTTCCTGATACAGCCGTAGAACGAGGTGGAGTGTGAGAGCAGCGCAGTGGCCTCTCCTGCCGGGACCCCGCCGATATAGAAGTTACTCAGAGTCAAAACCTTCTCTCCAGCTGAGCCCAGCCTCACAGTTTCCTGCTGCTCCTCATCCACATACACCGTTAATGTCCTGCATCAAAAAAATACACGATAAACAATATAAGCATATATACAGCATATATAAAATAAAGCTAATTATCTGGCCATAAAAGATTTATTTGTTTGAGAACATTACCTTAGAACCACTATATATATATATAGATAGATAGATAGATAGATAGATAGATAGATAGATAGACAGACAGACAGATAGATAGATAGATAGATAGATAGA
>JBBPCY010008957.1:0-15700 GCA_037974405.1 Brachyalestes nurse
CAGGTTTACATCGGAGTCTTAAATATTCATGAAGTGATTTGCATGTACCATGTATGGTTGAACGGGGGCGTGTCGAGTGTGGAATGTGCGGCAAATTCACGTGCGAACAGTCCCAGGTAGAGCATGATTTATAAAGAGTATTTTGCTTGCAAGTGTGCGTGTGCACGTTTTCATAAATCTGATTTTTCCATTGCGTATGCCATTTTCATCTTTTGGTCGTACGTACATTTTTAGTATGAGTTCTACGCAAAGTTTTATAAATGAGACCCCTGGCCTGTGTCTGATGCCGCTGGAATACCCACTGGGCATAGGCGACACCCATGTCAGTTTCTTGTTCAAGTAACAGGGTGGCCATTTGTCAAACTGGCACTCAAATAGTATGCAGGACTATTTCCATGGCTCTCTCCATTAGACTGAGGGTGGAACCCAGAGGACAGTCTGGCTGTGGCCTCAAACAGCTTGAATAATGCTTGCCAGGAATGTGAGGTGAACTCTCTGAAACCAGTGGTAGAACACTTGTAAAAACATATGGGCATATTAGCTCAGCAGTCTCTCCAGCAGTTGAGGAATTTGGGGAAGGGTTGAAAATAGCAAGCCTTAGAAAAATAGTTAAGAATAAATAGAATGACAATCATTTTGGAATGGAGGCAAGCCAGTCATGAAATCAAGGTAGATACGGTACCAAGTTTGCCAGGGAGTGGGCAAAGGATTTCCCTTGAGAATGGAGGCATAAATCCATGTTCTGAGTGCAGATATGGCAGGCTGAGACAAATACTCTGGCATACTTCTTGATAGTGGGCCACGAGAAGCACTTCTGCAGGACCTCCAAGGCCTGATTAGCTACAGCTAGGAGGCGTGACCCCAGTGTAGGACCTCGGAGCAGACAGAGGCAGGATGAAGCAACAAACAGACCATTTGTAGGTTGATGTATTTATCAACCTGCTGGTTGAGCTGCAGAGGTTTATAGTCTGTCCAAACCACAAGTCCAATAAATTGCCAGTCTCCCATGCCATTAGTCCTCTCTGAGGATAACAGGCGGTGAGGAAAAAAGAAATAATTGAAGAAGGTGAGGGGATGCTGATTTACCACAGATGTTGGTCTGCCTACAACATGTTCTTGTCTGTGTATGTGTAGGAGGGCTGGCCTCAGCAAGCCACGTTCTGTTAGCAATTCAGTTAGCTGGCGGTAATTAGACTAAAGTATGATTCCTCAGTGTCCAGCAGTACCTAGAAGTCTAGCTATACATCAACAAAGAGTCAGCCTTATTCAGCCTGGTTGACAGAGATGGACAGTAACTAAGTACATTTACTTGAGTACTGTACTTAAGTACAGTCATTGAGTATCTGTACTACACTTGAGTAGTCTTTTTTTGGAATCGTATAACTTTCACTTCACTCATTTGGAAGACAAAACCGGACTTTTCACTTCACTACATTTCTATCAAGGTTCTTGTTACTCGTTACCTTCAGTTCTGAAAGTGGGTGTCATTGTCTCACTTTTCTAAAACGTGATTGGTCTTTTAGCAGATGACAGCCTGTAAAAATCACCAGTGTGAGATGGAAAGTGTTGAAAAATGTATGTTTTGATGTCAAAGTCAGCCGCTTTGCATATTTGTCTGCTTGAAGTGGTATTGCTGTTTTATAGCCACTGTTATGGACCTGTGATGTAAAGTTGGATGTGTTCATTTTTTCCATTCCAGGTTCAGTTGTCAGCTTCATTCAAATATATAGTACATACTAGGAGTGGGCGATATGACGATAAGAGATCGTGAAGATGATCTAAGTACTGACAATCTGCCAAAGCAGAGAGATCGTAGTATCGTCTATATAAACTACATTCTATCTATCTATTGCAGTTCTATGCTCTTCCTCATTTTTTTCCCTCAACCAAATCACACTATTTGCTAGTCCACTTAACGCCCACCTTTGAGAAACAGAGCTCAACCAACCAAAGTGAACTGAGGCTAAAATGAGGCTGAAACGGAGCTAAAGGCTAGAAATGAGGCTAAAATGAAGCTGAAACGGAGCTAAAGGCTACAAAAGAGGCTGACATGAGGCTAAAATGAGGGTAAAACTGGGCTAAATGGAGGATAACATGGAAGTAAAGGCTAGAAATGAGGCTTAAATGAGGCTACAACAGAGCTAAAGGATAATAGAAGGGGAAAACAATCTTCAAAACAAGTCATTCCTGCTATGTTTTTCCTTAAAGCTTCCAGTAGATGGCGCCATAGCTTTACAAGGGAAAATAGGTTGGTTGTACTATTCAGTAACTTGCAGAATAGTAAAAAAAAATCTATAGTTACAAATCAATAGAAATACCATGATATAATCAAAAATCGTGATTATAAAAAAATCATGATATGATATCTTGGCCATATCGCCCACCCCTAGTACATACACATACCTTTTGTGTAGGTATGTAGTGTACAATTAATTAAAAAGTCTCTACCTTATTCCTTATGCTACATCTTCTACAAGCGAGTTAGACGCATTAGGTTTTGTAAGTGTGGTGGCAATAAATCAACAATGCTGTGAAATATGTACTTTTAATACTTACATATTTTTCGAAGCAAGTACTTCAGTATTTTAACTTAAGTGAAATTTGATTGTATGACTTTCACTTGGATTTAAACATTTGACTAGTGGTATCTGTACTTTCACTTAAGTAATGAAGTTAGGTACTTTGTCTCTGTTGGTTGATAAGAAATAAGTAGATCGAAATTCAGCAGCCAGTACATACCTGTGGCAAAATCTTGAGATGTAACAGTTCAAACTTTACAAAATTTTACACTCTGCATCATTACCACATTCATTGTACACATGCCAAATTTACATGAACTTCATCCATAAGTCGGTGGTGCAACTGACAGGTTTCAATATCTCACAAACTGCTTAAGCTAAAATTCTTGGTAGGTTTACTAGGCTACATTTGCTTACATCTATTCAACCCGGTCTCATGACATCTTGTGAAGTCATCACGACATAAAATCTCTATTCAAATGTGCTGCGATCATGCTTTAGGCCTAGTTTTCGTGCTAGGAGAACGCTTCACTACCCTATGTATATTAATGCGCAGTGCATAACACCGCCACTATCAGCGCTAACTGGTCACTGATGGACAGTAGGACAGACATTTGTGCACGTCGGCTTAAAAGAGGGTTAGGGTTAGGGTTAGGGTAGTGAATCCTAACCCTCTTTTAAGCCAATGTGCGCAAATTTCTCTCCTACTGTCCTTCAGTGACCAGTTAGCACTGATACTGGTGGTCTTACGCACTGCACATTAAAATACATAAGTTCATGAAGCGTTCTCCTTGCACGAAACAATCTAGTAGAGTTTCATTTGGCTTGCTCAATAAATTGGCTGCCAATAGCAAAAAAATACCTGTGTGAATGGCCAATCGTACTGAAATTTGTAGGCATATATTGGCATATAAATGCCACTGATATAATTTCAAACAAACCACATATGTCACTACAACAAGGTATAACATGATTTTCTCTGACAAGGTTTGGTATGCTTTTAAGAAACATTCGGGCTAGGCCAACACATATCACCTTTTGTGTCCAAATTTGACCCAAGTCCAGTGAGACTTAGCAAGGTTACCACACAGTGACAATAATAGCTATTATTACACCGTGGATAAATAAAATCATTTGCTATAAGAAAATAATTTTGTCCGAAACTATGTTATCAAACAATGCATTCCAAACTTCTTACTCTGGTTAAGCTTTCTATACTACATAGTTCTCACATGGTACAGTACTTATAGCTTATACAGATGTTAGACTTTACAAGATTAAAACTATTTTAACACTCAAAAAGTTAAATAAAACACATAAAATGTGTTTCAACATTTGTGTGCACAAATATAAACCTTCAAATCTAAAAGGAGAGTATTTCACAATGTAGGATTTTTGAATTAGCCAGAAGCTGAGGACAGTCCAAAGTAAAAGATAAATCCCACATATGTGCTGGGATGCATAAGCAGTGATGCTCCCTGGGTTCATTGTGTGTTTTGGGTCTCAGAACATCAAACACTCTCACCCAGGCAACTCAACCGCGGCTTTGTCAAGCCCAGACCTGGGCCTCAGCAGGATTAACCAAATACTCCTCTTACTCTACAGTCCCCTGGACATCTGTCTGCTTCCTTCATGAATGTCCTTTTGGCTGATTTCTCATTAGCCTACACTTGTCCAACAGGGTGTAGATTTAGCTAAGGAAATTGCCAGGAAAGTCTCTGCAGCCGACTTCTCGCCAACCGTAATTCAAGCAACCTTCCAGAAGTCCCTGGTTCTTGGCAAGCTTCCTTTCAACTGACACCTCAATGTATTCTTCCCAAGGCACTGCCAGTTATGTAAGTGCTTCCTGTTTTGAGACCTCTAACAAAATGACAGTGTTCGGTCACTGTGATGTTACTGCAATGTGTGAAACATTAGTTGCTTCCCTGGATCTACCATTAGCTGCCTGTGCATCCTGCTTGTTCTTACTTCAACCTTCACTGTTCTCAGGTCTCCCTGGACCAGTAGTTCCCTCTCCTTGCCCTGGAACTTGGTGTACTTGGGTGTCTGGAAGCTGCTCAAGCCTGATCTTCCCCTTGCTCCCACCACTGCCTTGTGCCTAAATACTGCAACTCTCTAGCACCATTTCCTGCCTGCATGGAATCTGATGCCATCTGAGGAGACTTTGGGGTATTTAGAGTCTCTAAATTGCAATGCCTCTCTGGTTTGTTAGACTTTAAACTCTTCCGTGATGTTATTAAGAGGAAGCTGCAGTATATTGTTCCCTTATAGAGCTATACTGTTCAGGCTACTGGGCAGTCCTGTCTTATCCACTCTGCTCAGCAAGATCTCCAACTCCTTGATTGATGTCTGGATGGCTGCCACACCTCTGAGGCTGTGGTCAAAAAGTTTCCCCAAACTTCTGATTGAATTCTCACTGATAGATGGAATTGTGGTGCCATCTAGGAAAAAGTTGAACTTGTCAGAGCCTCTGCTGTTCTTCAGAACAAGTGATCTAGACTTGGCAGGCTTGAAGCTCAAGCTCGCCCACTTGATGAGCCTCTCCAACCCTGGTCCATCTGTTCACTAGTACAGATGACATGGTGACTATGAGGTCATCCATGTAGGCTCTAATGCGAGGTTGTTGCACATTGGGCTTGGTTAGTGGGACTCTGCACCACACTTTTCCAGTCCCTCAGCCTTTTTCCTATTGAACAGTCTTAGGTTTTCTAGTAAAACTGAGAAATCCTGATTTTCGAAATACAATCCAGGTCTGCTTGCATATGCATCTGCGCTACTTTCATGTAGGCACCCTAATTTGGGCTTTACAGTGTGTGCATATGTCGTTAATGCGAAATGAAAGCAAACCACAAGTTCCCCTTCACATTAATCTCATGAAAGCGCATGATTAGATAACAATATTTGTTTTTCATGTCTCAGCTCCTAAAAAATCACTTGAACAAATTAAAATCACACCTGTGATGAAAGCTGTGAGAAATATGCTGGCTGCATGCAAGCAAATCAATATCAGATATATGCATCCTACATAGACAGAATGTTACAAGTGAACCTAGACAAAATATCCATTGGATTATTCCAATCCTAGTACATTTTATACATATTTTAATTAATCATCTACCCAATCATTTTAAAGCATTAATAGCTCCAGTTTCATATTTAGAATCAACCAAGTCATTTTCAGATTTTCAGTTTGAAATCTAAATAAGCATCAAGAAACTTCCAGAACCATCAACAACAAAAACAGTACAACTCTCAACGAAGTTGACTTACTCAAAGAGATTTTACGCTTTGCAAGTTTAAGCTTTTTCAAGAATGATACGGCAACTAACATAACACTGGCTGTTTATGTACAGCACTTAGTGTAATCATCCCAGCTCCAGTTTACTCAAGATCAAGGTCTGTGGCTGCAGTCTGCCATTATACAACAACTGCACACATAAAGCTAAGCAAGTAGATAATCTTACAATAATCTTGCACTGCGACTTACTAGGTAATTTCAGGGCCACATGAAGTATTTCTGAAGCCATTCAATGTCCACTACATCTTCACTTTTTACACACATGCAGTAAAGGTTAAAGTCATTCTGTGGTGTGAAAGGCAACAGCAAAAATCACTTAAGTCAAATCCCTTTTGATTAAAGGCACAAAAATACAAGACAGGGTCATCCCTCACTTAGAGGACAGTAACTACGGGACACTATCTTACAACCAATCCTACAGAGACTATTCTATGATGTCTGGAGCTGAGGAAATGGTTTTAAGCAGTAAACGGGAATTAAGTCATAATGCTCTGCATTAATTAACCCTCTACCGCTGCCCCAGAGATTGTTTGAAGGGCAGAATCCTCAGCATGCAATTTGAATTTAAGTTCAAGCAATATTATTGGGGGAGAGAAGTTCAGAGGTTAGAAGCTTTCAATGTGTCAACTAAAAGCCTTAAAAATTAAGTTAAGCCTCCCAGAGCATAATCTACACAAATCAGGATGGTTTTCAAAATTGAAACTTGATAAAATCACATTTTGCTCTCCCGAGTGGCAACTAGATAAGAGGGTTATGTCATATTGAATAGATCTGAGTTCTAATGTGATAATATCACAGCCATCCTTGGTGTAATACCTTTCTTTGTGGTCGTTGTCTCTGTTTGACCCTTGTGGTTTTCTTTCCAATTTGCTTGTGACCATGTGCCCTTGGTGTTGTGGTTGTTCCTCGGGTCTTCATTGATGTGTTTATCTTTGTGTCGTTTGTTACCCCTCATGCCCCATGTGTTTCTAGTCGTAGACTCTGTGTCTTTGCCTTGCTTGTGACATTTATCCCCTGTTAACTTTGTGAGTAATGTTCTAAGTTATGTTAGTTTTCATGGCTAAGCATGATGTTTTGATTTGTGTTTTGTTTCATTTAATAAAGTTTGCCTACTCACATTTACATCCTGCCTTAATGTCTCCACATGATCAGAAGAACAGGAAAAAAGGATAGTGCCTCTTTCTTGATAATGCAGAGCAGTGCTGGACTGTGTTAGGGTTAGGGTTAGGTGTATATGTTTATGTATAAGAATTCGATAAACCGGAAGGTGTGCTCCCCTGTAAGCTATTCAGTCGCTTATTATTTGTTTTTACTTTTGTTTTTCTCTGTGGGTCCTGTAAAAGTGTTTAGTCTTTAAACCACCTTTGGGTCAAAAGGTTATCAGTATGTGCTTTTAGCAACATCTGTGTGACATTGCAATGTTAGTGCATGCACATGATAACTAACAAAACATCTAGACATACTGTCTCACAAATTGAGTAGAAATTGTGTCAGTGAAACATTCCAGACATTTTTGTTCATAAAAGTAGGTTCTACATGTTACTGAATTATAGTTTACTGGCCTGTGAACTGCTTTTAGAAAAATACATTTAAAAATTTTTTTTTATGACTTTTGTTTGTTTTTATATATAGACGTTGGTGAGATACAACTGTTTTGTAGACTCTAATAACCAAAAATACATGGTTATTAGAGCGTGTATTTTCTTTTTCCCATGAAAGCATAAAATTGGTCAGTCATATAAGTCAACATGTAAAAATGAATAAAATAATTATTTAATGCAATGTGCATGGGTTAAATTAAAGACATTCAGTGCATCTGAAAAAGAAGTCACAGGCAGGTGGACCTGTCTGTAGTCGGTGATGGTCAGGGTGTCCTGCCACATGCACTGTACTTCCCCAGTGTCCAGGAAGTGGCTGTGGATTTTCTGAGCATATGCATGCTTCACTGCTCTGATGGCCCAGGACAGTTTGGTCCTTGTTGTTCTCAGGGCAGCCATATCACCTGATCTGAAGGGAATGTCTTAGGGTTTCAGCAGTGTACGCACCTCTGCAGTCATCCACGGTTTCTGGCTGTGGTGTGCGGTGATGGTCTTGGAGACAGTAGCGTCACTTGCTGATTTAGCCAGTCACTAACCCCGTGTACTCCTCCAGGTTGGTGGAGCTGCCATGGGTTACAGCCTCACTAAACATGTCCCAGTCAGTGGGCTCAAATCAGTGCTGAAGAGCGGAGATGGCACCTGGGGGCTGGATTTTTATCTGCTTCACAAAGGGCTTGGCATGTCTGATGAGTAGTCTGTCATGCTGATTTCAGCATACCAACATGTGGTACATGTAGCTGTGGTTGGGGTGGGGTACATGTCGGTGATGTTTGTGAAAACACAGTCCAGCATGTTAGCCCCCCCTTGTCACAAAGTCCACATAATTAGGGTATTTAGGAAGTACTCACAGATTTACATGACTAAAATTTTCAGCAACGACGAACAGCGGGGTGTACGTTTTGGAGCTCACTGATGGCTCTGTAAAGTTTCACCAGCACGTTGTTACCATGAGCACTGGGTGGATGTACACCATGACTATGAGCATGGTGGTGAATTCCTGAGATAAATAAAATGGTCTAAATCTAACAGTCACAAACTCCAGCAGCAGTAAGAGGCAGCACACTGTGCCTAGTCCAGTACTCATATACCAGTTAATGTTGATTTGAACACATTAGCATGAAACCATGATCTGAGCAGAATGTTAGACTATTGCTAATCTGGGGTTCAATCTCTGGAACACTGTCACTGAGCCATCTCTCCATAACAAGCTTCCCAGTTATTCTGATACACATATATGTGAAGCTTTAGTGTAAAAGTCAACTACAAACTTAATAAATTACCTAAATAAATTATAAAACATTAATAAACTCCAAGACAAATGTAGGATATGGGCTCTTTAAAATTATAAGTAAGCCATCGCAGGGGTCTTAGGAAGCAATTCAGTTACTTTAAAAAAAGGTAAGAGTGCTGACAAGTGAAACATAAAAGTCTTGCAATTAACAACATATTTCATGCCTGTCACAGGTGTTCTTTTAAAATGCAAATGTGCTGTTTGGAGCAGCCTAAAAAGCAGCAAAAGAGGCCCTATGTTCCTGGGTGAGTCATAAATAAGCCCCTCATTGAAATAACATACCATTTTTGCTCTGAGCTGGAAGCACAGAAAAACCATTACAAGGGCGCAGTGTCAGACCTTTCATAAAGGTTGAGAGAGCAGCAAAACCAAGTAATATATACAGTTGCTTAGATCCGGGTGAAGTTAATAATTGTTCACAGTAAAGTGGATACGTTGGAATGTCACATAGTCAAAATTGGCTCAAGCTGAGATTTTTCTACACGTAAAACAGAAAAAATGTGTATGCAGTAATAACATGTTTGACCTTGGTAAGGGGCAAGCTGGTTCAAAGCCAACCAATGTTATTCTGCTTGATTTGCAATAGCAATAATTTATTTCAACATCATTCAAGTCCCTAAGAAAAAGCTAAGTAAAAGTCTCATATCAACAGCGGTTTTATTTACTTAAACTTTAAGCCTTGAGCACTATATTTTAAAGGAATTTCCAGCATCTGTTAAATCTGTGGCATATATATATATATATATCATTTGCTGAGGGTGAGCCTCAAACTTGAAGATGGTAGGCTGATAACAGACTTTCTTTAGTTAGGTCATCGGATAACTGTGACTTTGATTTACAAATAAAGAGTGTGTGTTGACTGAATAGCTCAGTTCATATTACATAGGTCCACAAGTGTTTGGCCATTGAAAGGAGTGGGTGCCCCTTTAATTCTGTCAGAAACTAACCCAGAGGCAGCGGAGGAGAAAACAGTGTCTAGGAATTGAATACACAGCAGGTGAGGCTCGAACTCACAGTAGTTGGGGCGTAAGACTGCCCCATTCAAATGTCCTTCTTCCCCATGAAAAATCCCCAGGCCTTCCTAGTGAAGTTGAACGCTGTATGAAACCAAGTGTTGGCTGAGGGGGTAGGCACCCCCAGTAGGGCTGAAATGATACAACAAACCCACGATTTGGTTCGTATCACGATTTATTTGGGGGGGGGGGGTTCGGGGGTGTGGGGGTGGAGGAGAGGTTAGTGCTTAGTGCTAGCAGTACCATTCGAGAGGCCATTTTGTTTCGAGTCCTCATGTTTCCTCATGTTATGAATCACTAAATGCTTCGACACCGCTTCTTTTGCATTTAATCTGTACAGAACACCCCAAAGAATCGCCACAGGCTGCCGCAGAACCGATTCTACAGCTACCGGTTCACCATTGTCCAAAACTAAAAACGCGCTCCGCCCAGCTGGCCAGAATCAGACAAAAACTCGCTCAAAACACAGCAAAACTCTTACAAACAAACTCCTCAGCAGTTTTATCACAACCAGCCATCTTATAGACACTTATAAAGCGACGTGTCATAATTTCCTTTTACTTACATTCACCTCCCCAGTGCGTCTCATTGGACAGTTGCTCCTATTTCCCCTTGAAATTCTTATTTACTGGACAATTATCCCCATCAAATGTCCTCAAATATGCTCAAATATCCTGAATTTGGTCTTCTGTGTGTTTTTTCCTTTGTTTGAGGCTAAAACATCGACCCAGAGACTCTAACACACATGAGGCGCTGCGAGCGCTCGGCTGACCTGAGATCAGTCTCGGTTCATTTACAAGTCCAAAGGGGGAGGAATCGTTTGAATCGTAACAATCTCTATTATTGGTTACTGCCTGGAATTGACATGAAAATACAACAATTACGCTGTAAAAAAGGTTTTATTAGGAGGTGTACCGCCCACGGGCCGGGCCCCTAGCGGTGAAAGACGGGAAGAATAACTCTGGGAGTTGGAAGGGGTGTGTCACGATTCTGCCTTCTCACACCACGACACGGGTTTGTGGATCTGAGTGCCGCGATTTCGCTTTAATATCGCATATCGTTACAGTCCTAACCCCCAGGCATCACAGCGGATAGTGGGGAGCCCAGGCTCCCACTGACCAAGTTAAACAATCAATGTGTACACTGCAGCCAGGGAAACCACTGAAACAGTGGGAGGTCAGGGGCAGTGATCAGCAGCTGTGCTGACCTATCCACACAGTGAGTGATTATGCCTCTTGGGTGACCACCCAGTCCAAAAGAATGACCATCAACAGACAGAGGGTGTGGTTGGGCCAGAAAGACCAAGGGCAACTTCAGCTTTGCTGTCAGGGTGGAACTCGACAGTGTAATCAGTAACAGATAATTTTCTTTGGCATATGCAGAGGAGCCCAGACCCAGCATCTCCCCCACAACTGGGGTGGTCAAAAGTCCTGCGCAGCTCCTCTGTGAAATGAGCCATGGAGGAGCCCAGATCAGGATGTCTCTCCCAGATGGACAATTCCCAAGATAGGGCCCTCCCTGTCGGCAGTGAATCAAAGAAAAGGACCTTAGACGTCTCAGGTGGGAAATAAGAAAGCTGTTGTTCAGAGGCCAGCAAACATTGTAATATGAAACTCCAGCACCGCCCCAGCAATGGTCTCCATTGAACCCATACTATGGACAAGGCGTGGCTGGGGGGCTGGCTCATGGCTGGCGGGGCCAGAGGTGGCAACACTGGCCTGCAGGGAAACACTGATTCCCTGCAGCTGCAGTACTATTTGCTGCACAGCCTGCTCTTGCTGTTCAATAGCTATTTCCTGGACAGCCAAGGCAGTCTTGACAGCCTTCAGTCTTTCTGTTAGAGGGAGGCCAGCCAAAGTAAAGAACCCGAATCAGATCAGGATCAGAATCAGAAAACTTTATTGATCCCAGAGGAAACTGCTGATATTCAGAGGCAGTGGAGTTAAAAGATTCACTGTAGCCAGGATTTTAATACATAGCAGGTGAGGCTCAAACTTGGCCTGGGTATAAGGCAGCAGCCTTTACATGCTGTGCCACTGAAGACGATCTCAGGTAAAAAGCATTCAGAGAGTCTCTAATGGGACAAGAGTCTGAAATAAAAGGAAAAAAATAAGCCTTGTTAAGGACTACATTATTATGTCAAAAGTTATTTACCACTATAAGCACATTTAAGCGTGGACTAAGCTAAATATCAGTGCGGAATCCTGGGTCATAGCCCAAACAACAGGTATTCCACCATGGAGAAGAACGATTTGAGCATCCAAATGCTTCTTTGAGCAGTGTCTAGAAACTTTTGAACACAGAATGTTTGTTGTACTACTATGAGAGCTCCTGCTGTTGTTTTAATCTTCTGCTGTTTCAAAAAGCCATGCAAACTGCATTTCCCAATTCCTGAAAAAAATACAGTATATGTGAGTTGACTTTAAGCAGCAAAGTTACAGAATAGCCAATACTGGTTCGGAAACAGTCACAACTAAACATGATATGTGAGTAAACTGCTGTGTGTGTGGGCACATCCAAACCAGCTTTCAAAGTAGGGCCACAGCAGGCCACATCATATTTCGTGCTTTGGCCCTGTCAGCAACCTTCATCACACTATAAAAGCATGTGTACCAAAAGTTTGTGGACCATCACAGCTGTGAGCTTGTTGGACGTCTCGGCCCAAAACCAAGGGCATTAATATGGAGTTGCCCCACTCTTTGCAACTCTAACAGTCTCCCCTCCTCTGGGAAGCTTTCCACAAATTTTTAAAGTTTGTCAATGGGAATTTTTGGCCACTCTGTATAAAGATTTGTGAAGTCTGGCACTGATGTTGGGCGAGAAGGCCTGGGGTGTAAACATTGCACTCTGCAGGTCATGTATCACTGTCTCTTGAAGAGATGGGTTCACATTGGGTTCTTTTTGTAAACTAAAAAAAACAACTAAAGTAGCATTTGTTGTGAATAATGATATCAAATTACAGTAACAATATGATTTCACTGATCTAGCATGAACTGAATAAAAATGTTTTTTTAATTTAGCTTGTTTTTCATTTGCTTTTTAATAGTAGATGAAAGGGAAAGTGCCAGAACCCTTTGCTTATAATTCCCAAGCAACAGATTGCTAGTACAGTTTAGCAGAGAAGGTTGGCCATCTTTACACATCTATATTGGGGCTGTGCTGAAAGGATAACAGCTGTTAGAGCATGATATTATTCTGCAAATTAATTAAACAGACTACCACTGCAACTTATTTTGTGATGGAAAATTCTGATGAGTTTTAATTTGATATTGTTTAATGTGTAGGACTGGACTGGTTATATTTAGACCTGGTGTGTAGGATCCTTAGTGTATCCCCCACTGTATGTGTTATTCCTAAACAAAAAGGCATTTTTGAATTCAGTATTGTTGGGAACACCCAAATTAGGTATACAAATGTAATGCAATTTTGATGAGACATTTATTGTGAGATGATAACCTCTCAGTTTAATTCAAACATACTTAAGTTAAAACTATGATAACTGACAATCCACATGATAATAATATAAGAAAACAAAGAACAAATGGGTTGGAATATATATAAAGTTATCATAGATATTGTCTGGTGTCATTTATAATTTGTGATCAAATAATGGAACCAGTTCTTAAACTCTTAAACAAAGTCTAACGGTTTTCATGTTCAGCACTAGGGACCTGCTGCCTGGCACAAACGAAACTCATTTAGTGCCCTTCATGAGTTCAATAACAGAAAGTTTACAAGGCAGTAGGACCACAGGGCAGGAGCTGAGGAACCCCACTCGAGACTCTGTGGAATGTGTCAGTGCTGGTTCACGTCAACAAGCTTGGAGCTTAAATTCATAGACAATGAAAAGTCTATGAAAAGTCACTTTGCTGAGGCTTTTTATATAGAACTGGACAGATTGAGCTGGACAGGAGGTCCTTGGGCAGTAATTTGTCAAAAAAAAAAATCATCCATCAGCTGAATTTTATTGCATGCTAGCATTTTCAAATGTCCCCCTCATCTAGTCTACTATACAGGAACACATTTTCTCCAGAATCTTCCTGAAAAATTGATTATACTCAGATCTTGCTTAGTAAGACTAACGGACCATAAAAATGTAAAACACCTTTGCATATTTTATGAACCATATGTATATTTTCACCATCTTTATGCTGGTTAACTTTTCAAAGCAAGTAAGAAAGTGAGAATGTAGGTCCCACAATGATACCTTTAACTTATGGTCACTCTGACATCTTATCACAACAGTATTACAACCGTAAATAAACTAGCCTTTAATGCATTCTTTAACTGTGAAGGGTTATTCTCACTAGAGTACGTACACTAATACACACACTGGCTAATTATGTTTGTGACAGATACAGAGAAAGCGACTCCTCTGAATTAAAACATTTCATACGCAAGGTCTATTGGTCTCAGTAAATAAGCAATGTCTGATTTAAGGGGAGAAAACACAACCAGTGACTACATATGAAAAATCGACATCCTTTGCACACTTGTACAAAATGAAACATAAACCTCTCAGATATATTAACTACATATAATAAACATATTAATATAATTAACATAAATTAAACTATTATTTTTGAAAAATAAGCCTTTGTGGAGTCCTATGTTATCAAGCTCATTTATGAGAACAATTTGCATACATTTTGAATCATAGGGGTAAAAGGTAAAAAGTAAATAAAAAGTAAAAACAGAAAACATCTTGTCAGCAGCACATCTTGTCCAATATTACTTTGATTTTGGCTAGCTTTTGGACAAGTACTGCAACATGCATTGTCTGCTCTGACTGTCAGTAATCGTATGCTGTAACATTACTTTTCAGGTGGTCTTTCTGCTCTGGCCATAGAGGCTACATTAATTTCTCTGTGAAATTTTAGAGTAGATTAACTCTTCATTCCACTAGTTCATTTGAAATTTTAATGTCATTTCCGCCTAAACTTCTTGTAGGTTTCATGTTCCGGTCACCAAATACACCGGTGGTTCCCAACCCTGGTCCTACAATAAGTCTTGTTGCAACACACCTGATCCAACTCATGTGCTAACTCACAGCCTTGAGTGGCTTTGTATTGGTGTAAAAGCACACAGTCTAAGACAGTGCTTGTGTTTGTGACCATCCCCAGGTGTGTTTCATTAGTTCCCAGGTGTTCCTCGGTGCCTGCTTTGACAAAGCCCTTGCATTTGTTTCTTCCCTTCCTACATTTACAAATTGCTACATTTGCACAACTATAACTTTACATTCAAGGCACTCTCAGTACATCTGCACTGTTTTTCCTCTCTCTTCGCAGTTGTAAGTCTGCTGTATTATAACTCTACAGTTATATTATATACAACACGGTAGTGTGGCTACAATCATATTTTAAAAATTTTATATTTATCTTTTACTTACTGTAAGATTGTACATTGGGGGAAATAATTATTTGATCCCCTCCTGAATTTATGAATTGGCTTACTTACAAAACAATGAACAGTCTATAATTTATGAGGTTCTTTTTTAATGGAGAGAGACAGAATATCAAGAAAAAACATGTTACCAACAATCAAGACAAAAACATGTTACATAAAAGTTATACACTGATTTGCATTTCACTGAGTGAAATAAATAATTGATACCCAAGCAAAACATGACAGTGTACTGGGTGGAGAACCAGACGTTTCTTGTAGTCAGTCACCAGGTTTGCACACAACTCAGGAAGGATTTTGGCCCACTCACTTTTACAGGATCTCTCTAAATCCTTATGGTTTCTTGGCTGCTGCTTGGCAACTCAAAGCTTCAGCTCCCTCCACAGATTTTCTATAGGACTGAGGTCTGGAGACCATGACCATGACCTTAATGTGCTTCTTCTATAGCCACTCATTTGCTACCTTGGCAGTATGTTTGGGTCACTGTCATACTGGAAGACACATCCACAACCCATCTTCAGTGTTCTGGCTGAGGGAAGGAGGTTCTCGTCCAAGATTTTACGGTACATGGCCCCATC
>JBBPCY010008976.1:0-15698 GCA_037974405.1 Brachyalestes nurse
ACTCATACTCCTGTTTTAGGGTCTAAAACGTTTTATTTTGCGCATTTTAAATCGAAAACCTGAACATGGCACTCCATTTACCGTTCTCTTCGAGCAAATAGCTCCTAGCAGCAGGTTTTGTGTTATTGTTCTGGGGTCCTGTGACATAGGAGCTGCCTCATTGGTGCCCGTCCCCAAGCCCCGCCACCCAACGTCCCGCCCCACGCCACTGCCGATTCGTCCCCCCCCACATTTAAAATGCTATCTGCGACCCTGACGACTCTCATTATAACATGGTAGGTTTAGGTAACCTCTGATGCTGGTAACTGTGTAGAAGTAGAGGGAACTTGGGTGTCCATGAATGCAAAATGTTTTGACCTCTTTTTTGGTGGAAAAGATCAGTCTTTTGAAGTTGCAGAGAGTGAAATGATCTTCTTTGTTAGAATGTCTTTAATGCTTTGTCTTTCTTCACCTATGCCTCAGTTAAGTTTAAACCTTGGGTCAAGGGTTGCAGCCAACTGAAACCACTCCATATCTTCATACTGAGACATACGTTTCTCAACAGAGGATTTTATAATTGTGCTCATTTTATTTGGTTTCATTGATTCTGCAGCATGGCAAAGACCCCAAACACATGGAATAATTTAACTTGCAGTTATAACTTTATCAGCCTGACATATACCAGTTGCTTCCTCAAATGGTTCCAGAGTTTCACAAAGTTCTTTGATTAGCTTCATTAACTCATTTCATTAACTGTAAAGTGAACAGGGGCTTGCAGCTCTGACAAAAGTGAAGGTAACATAAGAAATGCCCTCATCATGTTCAGCTGGCTATTCCATCTTGTTGCATCTGCAGCTGGGAGCTTTACATGAGATTCTAGAATTTCTGCTGCTCTTGTTGTTTTGTGGAAAAAAAACTTGTGAGCCTCTGCACTTTTGCCATCACAATTTTACAAGGAGCTGCTTGTTTTAGGGCATCACGGACCACAAGCAGGACAGTATGGATAAAGCATGGGCTCCTCTCAGGTAGTAAATTATCCAGTTCATCGGTTATACTGATCACTTTTTGGTCTCATCATCATCATCTGTGTCACTCTCATAAGTCTCCACTGGTGGGAAGAGACAAAATGCCTTCACCATGTTTCCATTAACAACGTAGTCTACAATGCTATCTGTAAGCTACAACTGATGATGGTTGGTGGCTGGCAATTTTGTAGATTTCTCAGCCATTGTCAGTTTAATAGGTTAATCCAAATCTATGCATTAATATTGCAGTCTAGGGTTTATACACAAATCAAGTGGAATACAAAAAAGTGGAATTTAGTGGAATTTATTTGAATTCAATTCTGTTATTCTCTGTTAAATTCATGAATGGCCTCAACCCTGCTGTTAACATTAGATTCTGGAACATGTGCTGTTTTAATTCTGTTTTAATGCTGTATCTGATAACATTGATCAGAATATTCTTTTAGATCATTAAATCATTTTTAGGTTCGCATCTGTGGAACTGGAGTAAAGTGGTTTGTCTTGTACCTTGAAAATAGCACACTCTCTGTTAGGCTTGGCAACATTTGTTCTTCTATGATAGCTATTCATTGTGGCGTTCCTCAGGGCTCCCTCTTGAGTTCTATATTTGATCTTTTTTTCATTCTACATACTTTCACTTGGGTTGTAGATGATACACAGCTGTATCTCCCACTGAAACCTGGTGAAAACAGCTATTTGCACCTCATTTTTGACTGTCTCAGAGATATTAGATGAGAGATGTCCAAGACATTCATCCAGTTACATGCTGAGAAGACTGAAGTTATTGTATTTGGACATTCTGACTTAATTCTTTGTGGCCACTATTAAAAAAGATAGTCATCCATAAATGAAGCGGGTAAACACAGCTGTGAGAAGTTACTGTGTTTTCTAGCCGTGAGCAGTTCATGCTTTTATTTCTTCAAATATTGATTATTGTATGTCTGTCACTCCATGGCATATCACAGTACTTCTGACCTCCTTTGCCTGATTTTCACTATTAGAGTTATAGTCGATTTAAAACATACTTGTTTTTAAAGGTCTACAGAATTATGTGAAAGGTGTCTCAAAATAAACACAAATAAATTGAAATAAAAGATACTAATAAAAATAAATAAACAAAATAAATAAATAAAAAATAAAAATAAAAAGGTTCAAAGAGCATTAAAGACTCTTATTGCCTTTAGAGAGGTCCTGTTCATTTTGACTCACTTGTACATAACTTTGCGTTTCATATCCATGCGTAACAGAGCACCGGCATCCCGGGGTGACAAGTGGTGTTGGTGTCCTTGAGGTCACTGGTTTAATAGAGATGATGAAAGACTGAGACACTGTGACTGACCAGTAAAGTCACCAGACCTCAGTCTCAGTTCTCAGTGAGGTGAAAGGCTGCAACAGGCCCACACAGACTGCAGCTGCAGTGTGTTCACTCAGTACATGAAAGAGTGCAGTATTAATACCCTTGATGTCGAGAGGGAATGCTGTGTGAGCTGTGTCTACAGACCTCTGTACGCACACTATATGGACAAAAGTACTGGGACACCTGACCATTACACAACAGGGACTTTAATAACGTTGCATTCAAATACATAGACTTTAATATGGAGTTTTTCCCCCTTTGCAGCCATAACAGCTTCTACTCTTCTTGGAAGGCTTTCCACAAGAGTTTGGAGTGTTTCTGTGGAAATTTGTGCTAATTTATTTTGTAGGACATTTTTGAGGTCAGACACTGATGCTGGACAAGAACACTTGGCTTGTAATCAGTTCATCCCGAAGGTGTTGGATGGGGTTGAGGTCAGGGCTCTTTGCGGGCCAGTCAAGTTCTACCACACCAAACCAATCCAACTATGTCTTTATGGAGCTTGATTTGTGCACTGGGGCACAGTCATGCTGGAATAGAAAAGGTTCTTCCCCAAACTGTTTCCACAAAGTTGGAAGCATGGCGCTGTCCAAAATATCTTGGTCTCCTGAAACATTAAGAGCACCCTTCACTGGAAGTAAGAGACCACCTGAATTCAATAATTAAGAGGTGTGTCCCAATACCTTTTCTATTTTGTGTACAAGGGAACAGTAGCGTTTGGTCAGGTGGTGTGAGGTTGAGTCTGCAGCGCCCCCTGCTGCACCTCTCGCAGCATCACACTGTCAAACAGAGACTACACAGAAATTCTTCAGTTCCACATGTCCTTATCTCTTTTTCATATTAATTTTTATATCTATGCAATTTATCGTTTACACATTTTAAGC
Organism: Brachyalestes nurse; assembly: GCA_037974405.1. NCBI lineage: Eukaryota > Metazoa > Chordata > Actinopteri > Characiformes > Alestidae > Brachyalestes > Brachyalestes nurse. The sequence continues at coordinate 3,246 of JBBPCY010008976.1, forward strand.
GTATTTTTATTATGATTGTTATATTTTTTATTATGTTTATATGCGATTTGATCTCGAATTGGATGAGAAAAACACACAAAGCAACTTTTCGGCATCTCAGCACTGTCGCAAACACCTCAACTCACTTTCCGACGTGAGGAACACGTGTGCTTTGCTGTTTGACAACGTCGGTAAAATAAGGTAAAATGTTCTCATGATCTCTTGTATGTTTAGCAGTTTAACGAGACAAAGCAAAGGGTGTCTGTGTTGAGGCACGGTAACAGTTGTTTGCGAGTTAATTTAAGGTTTGTATTTTTTTTTACAGCTCATTTTTGCGAAGCTGCTGCTGTGTCTATTTAACTGCCTCGCTTTTTAGACTTGAGGCCTTCAAACGTCTGTAATTGTGGATTGATCATCGTATTTTAAAGCTTTACATTAAACCTGCATGTAAATATTGATCCTGATTATCAGTAAGTGATTATATTGCTGTTACTGCTCTTCACACCATTCAACCCAGACATTAAACGTAGAGCCTGAATGTAAACTGTGATGGTCGACCTGTAAAAAAAATAGTAACCAGGTATAGTGTCGGTTATGAACTGTAGAAATAAGTCAGTCGTTCAGTGTGTTTAGAAATTGTCTGTAGACAAAATTACTAATTTCCTGATCCTGGCCTGACGGTTCTTCACAACCGATCAAATGACCAGAGAACACATACGAAGTTTGTTTAATGGTGGTAAATCTTTAAACAGATTTTATTTGGGACTGTTTTGCCTTATTCTGCATCTACCACAAAACAATGTTTTAGTTACCAGGTTGCGTATTTGTGACCATTTCATATCGAGTCCTTATACTGAAGGCCTGGGTCCCCTTGTTGTTTTTCTGAGGTTTGTCAGCAAAGTGAAAAGAACAAACTGCACCAAGTACACAACAGCGACTCATTTAAAAAAAGACTAAGAAAGAGTTAAACAAACGACGAAGGAAACAAAAACAATTGGTAATAAATAGAAGAATGTCTTCATCTAAGTTACTTGTTACTACGTGCTTTATGCAGCTGCTCTTGGACATCCGCCTTCTTGAAGATTTCACTCCCAGTCCTGATTAGACATCGATTAGTTCACTATATTAGCTGGATCATGATCATGATGTTTTAGATTGGAGCTGGAGCTGGATTTAGCAGGAAAATAGACCCTCAGGAGCAGGGTGTCGTGGTGACCACTATAAACTAGTTGTTGATTACAAGCACTCTATAATTGGTTTAAATATATATTTTAATAGTGCATGCAGTATAGTCTTAGAGTTTGCCCTGTCTTGAGGCCAGGTAGCTGGCCAGACAGACTCAGACAAATTGTGCAGCTTGGATGAGGCAGACATTAAGATGTAGGTGGAAACAATTTACTTTCCAGTGTTACTTCGCTGAATATTTCTACAAACTGAATTATTAGTATGCATTGAATGTATTGTGCTCATGAATTCTTCTGAAATAAATGTGAAGATCTAGTCTATCACAATTGCACTTCTTAAAAATAAATATAGCAAACCACAAAGTAAATCTGTATTGACGTGTTTAGTGTATTCTTTGTATTTTTAAAAATACTGTAATTGATTTATGGTTCTGCATTACAGTATTTTTAAAAATACAGTGAATACACTAAATACATCAATACACAGAGGTTTGCATTTGCTAAAACCATGTAAATGCAAATAACATGATAGCCTGTTGGGGAAATACGCTGGTTGCTCAGAAGGGTGCACTGCCTGCTCTGAAACAACATCTTAGAAAAACTAAGTTATTGGATCTAACGGAGTATGTCGTCACGCCTGGCCTTTACACATCTGTTCTTACCAGGTTTTGGAATAATGGCCAAGAGTTTACGCAGCAAGTGGAAGAGAAAGATGCGAGCAGAAAAGAGGAAGAAGAATGCACCAAAGGAACTGGCACGGCTCAAAGCGATCCTGGGGCAAGAAGGTAAAGGCGAGATCACGATGAAGGATGTGGCTGAAGTTACAACAGTGGTACCCGCTAAGAAATTAAAGGACAAAGCTGAAGACGTGGAAATGGCGGGAGAAGGGGGTGAGTACAAAAATACACAAGTTTACTACAAAGACGTGTACATGAACTAACAATCAAGAACTGGTTTATGTTCAAGTTGTGCTGGGGCTGTTGATGTGCTTCAGTTATGATTTGGCATGTTGCTCAGTATCTCAGATTTACTTTGTGATTTGATTCTTACTCAACTTTGTATAATAACTCTCTGTAAGGTGGATTATAAGAGGCATTAAACTCTTCAGTCGTCTGGTTCCATTCCCACCACTGTGAGCTGTTCTGACACAATATATTGGAACAGTGCGTTTCACATCAGACTACTCTGACGGTCTTTATTTCTGAATTCTGAATTATGCAGGCATTCAGAAACAATAGTGGAATTATAGCAAAAATTGGGACGGTCACAAGGGTTCAAAGGTTTCTCTGTAGGCTTGGATTTTTATTTTGGCCAAAATGCACTTAAAACAATTCAAAACAATTCATTTCTAAAATTCCAATATGAGTGCAGTTGAAGTGCTGTGGTACAGGCAAAAATATCCAGGGGACACTGAAGAGCTGGGCTAGGAATCATTGCTTTTTAGTACTGAAAGATGGTGAAGTCTGTACCTTTTTTAAAAAAATTTCTGTTTGTTCTTCCAGATGACATGGGAAAGATGGAGCTGGACCACAAGCGCAACAAGCAGACGATGCTTAATGAGCACGGACAGTACCCTGGGTGGATGAACCAGAGGCAGGCCAAGAAGCTGAAAGGCAAACGCATGGCATCCAAAGGAAAACAGCAGAAAAAGAAGCATGCAGCGTGGTAGACTTTATCTTGATCTGTTTGGACTTTTATCTTCACTGCAGCAGCAACATGTGCATCCTTATAGCCAGTTTTAAGTCATGGCTATGGCCACCTCCCAAATGTATCAACAAATCTTTGTGCCTCATTTCGGTAATCGTAGGAGAGCATTTATATAGCAAAGTATCGGCTATGCCTGTTGCAACTGATGTAGTTTATAAATTCTTGGACTGATTGGTTTACACTGCATTGATGAATGATATTGCCAGTGTGATTCAAAATGATCTGAAATGAACTGTTTGAGACACATCCTAAGACAGATGAACATGAACTGCATATCTCTGCAGTACTTGGCTAGAGTTTTCTCAAAGTGCATACAGTGATCTGTATGAATAATTTAGCTGAAACTTAGTTCTGTTTGTCAGCCCAATCTATATCTGCAGCATCTGTAGTGTACAATCAGTCCAATACTTGGATTTCATACTCATACCTGGAAACAACCTGGTACTTCTAATTATAAAGGACACTTATAATAGGTGCCAGAGGGTGTAGATTTTGAGTTTTTGAGTCAGGTTTTTTTTTGTTCTTTATTAAATACGGAGAAACATGGCCTGAAAATTGAAATTATGGTCTGTGGTAATTAACTGTATGCTACAGGAGAGACAGATGATTGTTAAAAAGTGCTGGAGTGTGTCTTTAAAGATTTTTAAAGGCCTATTCACAGTTTTTCTACAAATAAAAAAAAATGCATGTTTAAATAAATTCATTGTTCCTGCTCACTTTTTGTTTTGTGGTGTTCTTGAGTTCCCAAAAGTAAATCTGATGCTATCAAATTTGGTGAGAAAGATCCACTACGTTAATCAAATTTCTCCTTGGGGGAAAAAAATCACTTGCGAATAGGCCTTAGTGCATGAATATTTCTTTTCCCCTCCTCACTGTATTAATCTAGTGACATCTTAATTATTAAAAAGACTGTGCATTGTCAGTTAATTCAGATATGAATGGTTGATAGTGATTTTTGTGATATTGAAACAATATTTTTCTGGTAAGCGGATTCATTTTATTAAGAAATGTAAAACACTGTACTGTATCATTGCACATAATATTCTTTTGAAATGTTAATATAAAAACAATGCTGTAAGAACTATGTTAAACTGATTGAGGGAAAAAAAAGATTAAAAATGTACTATAAAAAGTGGCAGGAATTGGCAGTAAATAATACATTCAAAAGCAGCAGTTTGGTGCATTAGATTTGGCGTTCTGAGACTGGCCTGCCTTTTTTACTTTTGTTAAACTACAAATAAATGTTTAAATTGTTATTTTGTGTATTTTTTTAATCTCTATGTTGCTTCATATAGTATAAATAACATTGTGATCTGTGTTTGAGTGGATTTAGTGGATCAGCCCTAAATCTGGCAGCCCTTCAGTCAGTGACAGGTTAAAGCTAGAGAGAAGATAATCTGATAAGTGGATGGTGCTTTAGCACTTCACTACATGAGCTCCACGAAGGACGCCGGGAAAAGGCCGGTGCGCCCATGGCAGGTCCCCTTCCACCAGCCCTCGTCCACCATCTCGATATTTGTGATGATGTCATCAGGCATGAAGGAAATCTCATCGTCCGCTTCTGAAAACATAAATTCATTATAACAGTCAGTAAGTAAGTTGAATTAAGGAATTATTTCTTGTAACAAATATACAGTCAAATACAGATACAAATTAATGAGGTTCTTATATTAACTTTTAGAAGTAAAAAGAAAATTTATACACCAACAGGCTGTTTTTACACTGGAGCCGAGAGCCTGTATATGCAGCTCATAAGATCTACCCCACCATTTAGCACTGAAGCTCATGTCCAAATCATCACATACTTGGCACAAACTGACTTAAGTAACCTAAAATGGACTTGCTTATGTAGTTTCTGACACTGTATAACAGTGTTCATAAAATGAGCTTCAGTCTTGACAGACTATGTATGAACAAAGACCTAAATAGTTCATTTAAATTATTGGAAAAATACAAATAAAAAAATACAGTGGCACTCACCACCCTGATAGTCATAAATAGCCCTGGCTGTCTGACCACCGCTGAGGTCCTCATAGTCATTATCAGCAACTACAAGAAAACAAAAATCAGAGACTACACCAGGAAACAGCACCTAACGCCTTCAGCCTAGTCGGTCCACAGCCATAATATTCATGAACAGTAAGAATATATATTTAAAAGCACTCAAATATATCAGTACATGGGCATTTAGAGAGAAACAGAGCTGCACATCAGATTTAAGAAGAATGTAAGGGGAGAGAAATACTAAATAAAATTATCCTTGGACATCATAGGACAACATAGGACCTTGGACAAGCAAAAACATAACTTTGGCATAAATACAAATAAAAATAGTACATTTTGATTTGATGAGTTGAACTATTTCCATACCTCTCCTCAAGCTAGCCCAGTATTTACAGTTACCAATCATCATTTACCAATCCCTCCTTACATGAGGGAAGTCAGGTGCTGTTGATGTGTGGAGGTGCGACTGTACTTGTCTACCTAGGGGGTGGGGGTTGCAATCATATTTTTAAATGGGTGGGGGAGTGACCAATCTTTCAAAGTATGGTAGGGATGAAATAGGACCTGACAAAAAGTGACTGGGGGCATGTTGTCAGCATAAATTACATTACAGTTTTTCTAAATGTATTCGTCAAAAAAGCATAATGTTTTACTGTAGTTATGTTTATCTGTTTATCAATTATACAGTGTTGCTACTCATACAAACACACTTGCTGCCAAATAAACAGTGGCTTGCACAGTACTATATTTGAACTAATGAGCAGTATACCATTGTAAAAAATTGTTTAAAATGTATTTCCTGCTCAATATGTCCCAAATCAATATATGGGATGTATATTGTGTAAGTGTGTCTAACCATAGGAATTAGCTGGTGCGATGTCCTCATATTCATCCTCATTCTCCTCTCTATATGGAAGAGGAGGAGCAGAGTCTTCACTTTCCTCTTCTTTCTCAAACACATCAGTAGAGCGAGGGGGAAGGGATGGAGGCTCATCATAATCAGGCTGATCATCCTCCTGTACACACACACACACACACACACACACACACAAATGTGTTTAGGATGAATGAAAAAATCCATCTTTAAATCAGGGTGGATGGTGAAAAAGTATATACAGTATATGTACATCATGACAGTATAGTAACAATTTTATGAAGCTTGGCCGTAGTTTCTACAACAAATCCTAATAGCCAGAAGAGTTGTGTATAGGCTTTTTGTTTATTTTGGAAGGGAAATACTCAAAAACACCTGAGATTTTACATACATTTGTTCTGGCTTTGTTATGGAACAGCTTGTATGACTTGGAATGTCATTGAGACTTCAGTGGACAGAGCACCAGCACCTCCCCTTGAACTGTTATGTTCTGTGTTTGGGCTGGTGACTGCTGATCCCTACAAACTCCTAATTAAGGATAGGCACTGATACTCAACAGTGTTATGTACTGACTGAGTACTACTGATTACTGAAGAATTATACGCTATTCAGTATTAAATTTGACTAAACAGTCAGTCTTATCACCGTTTATCAGCCAATAATCATACTCTTCAAAAGTAAAGATTGGAGTTTGTCTAAATTACATTCCTTGAGCATGTTATTAACACCAGCACTTCTTGATTCCTATGCAATCTGTGACAAACAATAAATAAACCTCACCAACAAATAAACTTCCAGCACCTCACTCATTTCTGCTTGAAGCTACACCCACTTTCATTTAGCAACTTAAAGAGAGGTACCAATAAGTTTTGTTCAGGAAATGGTAAATGTATGAGTGTTGAAGATTTTTGAACGATGCGCTCTAATACTGATCAGTTCTAGTTGTTGTTTCCTTACCTGTTGTGCTACTCCACCTTTTTAGATAGCTTTTGATAGATACCCATCAATACTCACTGGTTTTTATTGGATGATCTGAACATTTCTCTTTAATGCTTAGGTTGCATGCCTTTCTTTATGTATAATAACTAACTCTAATTGTAAATTTGCTACCCTGTACTAACTAAAAGGAAGATGGTTCCCCTTTAAATTTTAAATGTTTCTTCCTCATGCTCTTTGAGAGTTTCTCTTTTTGAGTCTTGGTTCCTCTCTGTGTTTCGTCCTCGTGTAGGGTAGTATTGCTAAGGAGGCTATGAGTTCTGAGAAGAAATGTTTTACCTGAGCAACAGGAACTGGTGAGTCTCTGGGTATTTCAGGCAGCGGTCTAAACGCCTGTTCAGGTTCCTCAGCTGCTGGGATGGGGGGAAGCTTCCGCTCCTGGACGTCCTCTTTCGGGTTCCTCAGTTCGGGTTCCTCAGCTGCTGGGATGGGGGGAAGCTTCCGCTCCGGGACGTCCGCTTTAATGCTCTGCAATGTAACATACAAACACACATCATTCTACACTTTGAATATTTTTTACACTTTATGATTGTGTTCTTAATGACAAGTGTTTGTGTGAAAGTTTGCATATCTGCCAAATGACACATTTTGAAAAGAAGTGAACCACTTTATCCACCTCTGCATGGAATAAACCTAAATATGACAAATGTCTGATAATACTTGTGCACAATTATTATTTATCTGCTGAATTTAACAGCATTTCTCTACTTGATTTATCCAACTTATTTAATTTTTCAGGTCTATTGCTGACTGTATGACATTATCTTCCTTTAGTGCTGGCTGTGACATAAAACCAGAGTATAAAATATAACGCCTACGTTTAACACTTGGTAAGATGTTATTTTATTGAAATGCTTCTGCTTTTTAGCTCCAAACATACCTTTTGTGATCATAGTCAAATATTTTGCTTTATTTGACTACAGCACTTGATTCCAGATTTGAACCTGATTTAACATCTTGTATACTGTTAAAGTTAATTTTTATGAGATCGTAGTTAAGGCTACTTTTAAATGACCCTTCCATGTAGATGAGATCTGTGCAAATATACTGCAACAACGCAGCAGTTTATCACTAATTCTGTGATAGCCAAATATTCCTATAGGTCCTTGGCAGAAATGTGGGGGTTTGCTTTGTATTTCTAACCAGTCTATGAGCAGAGATTTGTTTTTCATTAACATATTTTCTTCATTCCAATAGTTCTCCTAAACCTTAATTTCCCAAAAACACTTAAAACAGTGAAAGTTGAAAGCATTAAGTGTTAGGGTATCGTAGTGTGTGCACCCTGAGAGGCTTTGAGATCTTAAAAAAAAGTATTTGATTGAAAAAATGCCTAAAATTAGGTTTTTTTCATTTAAATTCAGCACATAAACGGGTATTGTGCATTAACATTTGTGGAACTGTGTCATGCAGATGTTTTAACTTCTTAAATCAACAAAACATGTAATTTGATCACATATAAACAAATGATTTAGTAATTAAGAGGTCACTGTTCCGTAACCATGAAACAAATGTGTATGTTATGCATAACTGAGACTGAGGTTAAAAAAACATTTGAGTTATGTATTAATGTAAAATTTCTTTAACAGCTAAAAGTGAGGTGAGAAGAACTTAATTGAGTAAATATAATGAAAAAAGTGTAGCTCAAATACAAGAAGTCCAGTGTGTGCGACATGTGAACCTCTTGTCTATTTTGCGCCTCCTCTCTCTCTCTCTTCTCTCTGGCTTGTCTTCTTGCTCGCTCTTCCTCTGCCCTCTTCCTGTTCTCCTCCTCAGAAGCTTTGGCTATGTTCTCAAATCGTGCTTTCAGATTTCCAGCACCAGCACTTGCTACACATACACCCAAGGCATAAATTAGCAAAAACAAACAAGCCAACAAACAAACAAATAAGATTAACAACAGGTTAACATTTTCGCATCTATCAACTTAGGAGTTACACAACTAAATTAAAAATTAACCGCTAAAATCTGTCATACCACATTAAAGCAACAATTGGACCAAAGTACAGACAAAATACAAGATTTAAGAAACCTGCTGCTATATAGTCAGTCTGGTTTGAGGTGTGCAGTTTGCATCATGATAATTAGGGGTGTATTCCATCATTTGTTAAGAGATATTCAGGAATACATAAAAGTTGCAGGAATTTTAAACAGCGTATAGGTGACATAATAAAATCATTCCAAATTTAGATCATTTTCTAACATTTAGCATCATTTACGTCAAACAGATTGCTATGATGTGGTAAGAGACAGCAATACATACCTTCCGGACCAGTAAGATATAAAGTGACAAAACTGATTTTGACTGATATGTGGCATGAAACAGATGTACATGACACCAAAAACACACCAAGTGAAAGATAATATGCATTAAATAAACGGAACATTATGGCATTAGATATTTAAAAACTAGCATCCTCTTTATACACTCTTCAACAATTTCGTCAACTTGTAGTGAAGCGATTTTGCTCATGGCCGTGAAAATGTGTTAACAGTGCCCAGTTACTGCAGATAAATGAATATAAAAATACAAACTCCACTTAAATTTTATTTAATTGCTTTTCTGCAGTTGTATTTAAACAGTCTGGAAATCTGGGCTTGTGTGTGACACTTACAGGTCTCGAGCGGCAGAGTCTTCTCATAAGACGAGGTGGGCGACTCCATTTCACTGAAAGATCCTGCGCTCTGTGATTAGAAAAATTAAAACAATTGCACTCCGTAACACAGTTAAGAGATACTTATCACAAACCATCCCCTAAAGACCAGCTCCTGTTATTAAACATATTTACCTTATCCACACGGTCTGACTGAACACCATACCGCCCTCCAAAACCCTTTGCATAGTCTGAAAGAGTAAATATGCAGCTGAATCATGATTTTAAACGTTCTGTCTACTCACTGTCCACTCTATTAGGCACATCTAGCTTCCAGTCCATCAACAGTGGTCAGTCTCTGGACCCCGTTGGCTGTATAGTTTTGGGCTTTAGACTATTCTCAGCCCAGCAGTGACACTGAGGTGTTTAAAAGTCAGCAGCAATCCTGTGTGTGTAGATGTGACTAATAAAGTTGCTTGTCAGTGGACTTTTATAAATACACATCACACTGTGGTACAAAAACCACAATACATATCATTTCCTGAAATTTGTGCATTGTTGCATCCCTCATCTCTATGAATCACATTACCTTTCTGTGACTGGTGTTTCTCAGTTTCTCCTTTATAGTCGTAACCTAAGGCAGCTTTGTCCACCTTCTCTGTCTCCACACCATACTTGCCCCCAAAGCCCTTTGAGTAATCTATCACAGATTATAGAAAAATCTGTTTCAGCTGATTACATGGGTGTGTGTCCCAGGCAAAGAAAGCAAAAGAAAACAAGATACAAAGAAATAAAGGCAAAAACAGTGCACATCATTGTTCAAATACATCTAAACTAATGGAATTAATAAATCATATACAAACTATGTTTTGGATGACAGAGTAAAAGGATCTTTACATTGCCTTGCTCTTAGGGTTCTACATAGTACTAAAAGGACTGCCTAATTACAATAGTGGGATCCTTTTTGGTGCTATATAGAACTATTAAAAACCATTGTTTAAGAACCCTACAAATAAAGGTCTCAATCGTAGAGAAGAACCATAAACCAAAGGACCATTTATGCTTTGAACTAGATCAAACAGCACTGCCTTGAAGAACCTCCATTTTAAGGCTGTACCTTTCTGTGACTGATGTTTCTCTGTTTCTCCTGTATAGTCGTAACCCAGGGCAGCTTTGTCCACCTTCTCTTTCTCCACTCCATACTTCCCTCCAAATCCCTTTGAGTAATCTAATATAGATAAAAGAAAAAAGTATTAAATGTGTGTGTTACAAAGGAACCCTCACTGTTAAGACTTAGATGATTCAAAATAGTGTGAACAGCATGAAATTCTTCCTCTGTATTTAAACCCTTTCACCAAGTGAAGCAGCGGGCAGCCAGAAACACAGCGCCCGGGAGCAGTGTGTGGGAACGAAACCTTACTCAGGGTACCTCAGAGGTGCCTAGCAGTCTTGCAGGGCCAACACCCTAACCACTAGGCTACCAGCATTTGATGCTGCAACAAAAACTGTAGTCAAGTGGTAAAAGGACTGTTTTTCTGTTTTAAATAATAAATAAAATAAACTACACATCTTAATGGCTTAACTTAATGGCTTAAATTTCATGTGTCATGAAGGAAGTAAATTTTGATGTCATTACACCTCTTCTTTGTCTTTGAAAATGTTTTTGTTGGTTTATGTCAGTTGTCATTAAAGGTTTACACCTATAATGGTATTTTCCTTTACCATCATTTTTCCTGATCTTTGGTACTTTACCTTTCTGGGACTGGTGTTTCTCAGTTTCTCCTTTGTAGTCGTAACCCATAGCAGCCTTGTCCACCCTTTCCTTTTGCACACCGTACTTTCCTCCAAAGCCTTTGGCGTAGTCTTAGAATGGGAAATGGAAGTTAAGCAATATTCTAATAATATTCTAATAAATAATATTAGAAATTGTATTAGAGATTTTATTAGAAAATACTAAAGAAAGATGAAACCCAGACTTGAATGTGTAGGTGTCTGATCACAACACATTACTAGTTCTTTTAGCTGTTGTCATATTTTTTACATTATTTTCACATATGTTCCATTGTGTATAAAGAATAAATGAACAATTGGTAAAAAAAAAATAATTGTACACAGTTTTCTTTTTGGTTTTTTTTTCCCGGCCGGGAAAAAATTTACACAGTTTCACCCGAAATTCACTTAATCAGATAAGACATTTGGTGTATGAAGTTTACCTCCTTAGGTTTTGCACAGGAGTTACAAAACTGATGTACGTTTGTGCATCTCCACTAGTTAATTACATAAGTCTCATAGGAACACTAAAGAAGCAAACTCCAGACATGTCTCAGCTTATCACCTACATTTAGGCTGAGGGGAAAGCTGTGTACATTTGACTTTTCACCAAATTATTCCATAACCAAAGCTTGTTCTGTACCTTTCTGAGAGGCATGCTGCTCTACCTGACCCTTATATTCATAATTCATGGCAGACTGCGTAGAAGAAAGGGAATGAGATGAAAATTAGAGTAAATGAGAGATGCCATTTATCCATCAATGCATAAATAGATTTAGTGATCCAGTTCCAGCTTTCTCACCTTGTCTATACGATCCTTCTGCACACCAAATTTCCCTCCAAAACCCTTCGCTGCATCTGTTTGGGATGAGTGCTGCTCTACCTCTGCCACATAGTTATGCCCCACCGCAACCTGAGAAAAATTCAACAAAACATCATAGATGAAGAACACTCAATCTTTAAGATCACTACATGCTATTTAGCCAAATCCAAGACATTTATCAAATGTCAGCATTTGATCACTGGGCTGCTCTTTGCTAGATACTTTTAGGTGGTGGACCCCTCTCAACCTAGTAGTGACACTGACATGTACAAAAACCGCGGCAGCATCATTATACCAGATATACCTCTACCAGTACCACAGACACTACCATGCTCCTACCATGTCAGCCTCAATGTTTAGCTTGTCCATCGCGACCACTTTATGGACTTCAACAACCTGTGAGACCACTAAATAGGTTTAATTGTGCAACTGTATGATGTAGGGCCACAGGGACCAAAAAGCGCCAGTAAATCATAAACCTGGGTCGTAGTGTGGTGCAATAGTGCCACCTACTGGCGTAACACT
>JBBPCY010009011.1:0-15696 GCA_037974405.1 Brachyalestes nurse
ATCTAAATGTAGCTCATGACGCTCAATTAGCTCATTACACAGCCAGTGGAAGGTGATGTGGTATCTGACTGAGCTAGACTTATGGTTAGAAACAGTACTATCCAATGTTAGATTCGTTGCAGGTTCACTCATCTCTCTGTTCTGTCTGACTACAAGAAGTGAAACATTTTGTGCATACGTTTCTCCTCTGCTGATCTCGCTGTGATTTTGGCGAATTTGTATTGTAGCGACCCTGCAGTAATGTTGTTTAGTGTTAGGTTTTCTGTTAGTTGAAACACGTTAGAGAAGGGATGAGCAGGTTGGGGTTGTGGTTAGTTGTGTGACGGAATGAGAGCGTGCGTGTGTGTGTGTATGTGTGTGTGTGTGTGTGGCTGAGGGAGAGAGTGAGTATGAGAGAACCGAGGGTGCATCTCGCTAGTTGGGCTCTGTTATTTTTCTGTTTTACTGCGGCGTGGTTATGGCCAACAGTAACCTGTGCAATAATAAACAGTAGTTTACAGCATAACTTCAAACCGTTCTGTTGACGCTACAGTATGAAGAAAAAAACATCTGTCATGGTACCTGTCAGAGGCCACTGGAGGTCGCTGCAAGACCTATGATTAGACTCAATCTCCCACAGCTGACTCTCATCTCCCACACCGGATTGTAGGTTTCCTGTGATTCTGTCTCCCTGTTCATTGGTCCTGAGTTCTCTGGTTTTGGTCGACCCGTTTCCTCACCCTTTATGTTCCTTGGTTTCTGTTTCCCTGGCCACCGTGCCTGTTTTGATTTTGATTGTGTGCACTGTTCTAAATAAACCTATCCTGATGTCCGTCTACACTCATGATTCTTTCTACTCATTCCTGTGTGAACCGGATCGATATGTGACAACATCACTTCATTCTGGGTTAAAAATCCATTGTAACACGTGTTACTGACATTTGTATCGAGTAAAATATTACCAAATTTTTTTCTGTAATGCCTTACATTACCGCGTTACAGCAAAAAGCAATGCATTACAGTAACTTGTTACTTTTGTAACGCTGGTAGTGTAGTGTAAACAGAGTGACCAGAGTAATAAGCAGCATGTACAGTGTAGCAGCATGTGATGTAATTGTCACAGAGGCAAGATTAGAACGACTGATGAGGAGGTAGTCCCTTGTAGCTTGGAGGAGAACCCAAACGTGGATACACACGAGTGGGGAGGTAAACCAAGCAATTGATCTGTGAACGCTCCGACACAAGTTGAGATTTCCACCAGGAAACCCGCATTCACACACGCACACAGACAGGTAGGTAAGATGCTCCGGAGAGCAGGGGTACTCACGTGAGTCAAGTAGAGTCGGGACCAAGATAGAGTCGGCAGGAACTCAATGTCTGGTGCTGACGTGTACCTAAATCCCGCTTAAGTACCTGCGTGAGTCAATTCCGGTGCCTCGTGACCTCACGTGACCTGGTGCGTATGACAATAATAATAAAGGGGCAGCTGGTGAATAGGTTAAATGCAGAGGTTTTATTTCGTGCTGTTCACTCTGTGTCCTGTGAGTTCACATATGAAAGAATGGTCACTTTATATCAGATATGATATGACAGTGAATGTTCTTAAATATGGAGGTCTTATTACAGTCCCTTATGGTAATGATATGGTCATGCTATGAGGGGAGTAGGGGCATGATCTGATTCAGGGTTCAAAGGGCCTGAGGTTAGAAGCTCCTCTTGAGTCTCTTTGTTTTGGCCTTCTGCCTGCAGGAGTTGAAACAGTCCATTACTAGGGTGGGACGAGTCCTTTAATGTTCTAAATGCTCTGGACCAACATCTCCTGGTGTAAATGTTCTGTAAGGAAGGGAGAACAGACCTGCAGCGTTCTGCCCCACGGATCACTCTCTGAAGGGAATTTCGGTCCTGAACACAGCTATTCACATACCAGGATGTGATGTTCTGTGTGAGGATGTTCTCCAGAGTGCTAGAATAAAAAGTCCTGAGGATCACTGGAGAGACCCTGAACTTCCTCAGTTGTCGGCGATGGTACAGACGGTGTCTAGCCCTTTTTTGACCGGACCTAAATGTAAGCAGTCCATGTCAGGTCTGAAGAGATGTGGACACTGAGATACTTGAAGGACAGCACCCTCTCCACTGGAGCTCCATTGATGATAAAGGGCGTATAGTCTCTCTGCTGTCTCCTTCTGAATTCCACCACCAGCTCCTTGGTCTTGCAGACGTTCATCTGGAGGTGGTTGTCCTGACACCATAATCATGTCAGAGATGGGGACTCAAGTCTGAGACTCGGACTAGTGGTAACTTTGCAGCCACAGAATTCAAATCAACAGTGATGGCGATGGCAAGTTCTACTGTGCCATTTGTTATCACATTTGGTTACAAAGAATTCATACAGACAGCTAACAAGCGAAGGGCCACTTGCAAAGAGTGTGGCGTCAGGATAAATGATGCTGGCTTAACTACGTCCAGCTTCATCAGGCACCTCAAAATGCACAAGGATAGGTCAGTGTGTCAGGTAAAAAGGGGAAACTTAGCATGTATGGGAAGGTAAAGTTACCACTAGCAAACTAATCGAGCCCCAGTTGACAATAGTTGTAGGCTACATGCGGATTAGAGCTTTATTGTTCCCCTCCCGACGAATATTTCTTATTTTACCAGTTAGTACCGACGTTAAGTTCATTATCCCTAACGCATAGGTTTAATCAGTGCACCTGGTAGCCTAAAACTCTGTTCAGCTGTATTATATTTTGCCTAGGACAGTAACAAATCAAATGTATATTGCGTTCCCTCACAATAGCTTTGCGGTCCCTTCCGCCCAGGGCACCGTTTTTCCAGCCTTCGGAGATGTACACATAATGATAGAATGATTAAAACTTTATTAATCCCTCGGGAAGATTCCTCAGGGTACATCTAAGCTTCATGCATAGAACATCACGTTATGTGTTTTGTTACTTGTTATTTAAACAAACAATGAAAATCTATGGATAGTCAAATTATTTTTGTGATGTTATTAGCGAATATATGTCAAATCGCACTATGCTATATGCTGCCTGTATATGGACACTAGTTTGAGTGAGAGGTGATGGGTTTCTTCAGCATTCTGAGTGCACTCCATTTAGGATTCAGCCGCTGCTGATTTGTGGATTTTATAGCTTTCTATAAAACTATATAGTATATCCTGATGGATATAGTCAAATATAATAATAATAATAAGAAATATTTAAAAAATAAAAGATATTGCGAGGGAATGCAATAAAAATATTCACTAACATGACCCCTCCAAAATAGCATAGTCTACTGCAAAAGTGCAATATGGTCTAAGAAATACTGCAGCAATGCAGATTGCACAAAATTACAGCAGATTTTTTTGTAAAGGTACTTCCACATATAGTAATTTTATATAAACAACAATATTATTAGCTTTATCATCCTTATTTTAGATAGTAAGCATGTAAATTAATTTAAATGTTCATCTACAGGTATGCAGAATTCAGCAAAGCAAAGAAAGGGACCAGTGAGCAGCATTGAGTCTTTCTTGGTTCAGACAAGAGGTGTGCAAGTATACCACCAGGGTCATCGTAGACAGAGGATCATCACTGAGTCAATAATCAATGACCTTGTCATTTAATGCAGTTTGCCCCTGTCTTTAATTGAGCACCCCAACTTCAGGAAATTTTTATCAGTGACAGAGGAGAGATATAATCCAGTGAGTCGATGTACAATTACAAGACGCGTGAGTGACCTAGCATTAGAGAAACAGGCCTCTATCAAATCAAAACTAGAAAAGACAGACACTCTATGTGTGACTGTAGACATTTGGACAGACAGGAACATGCGTGGCTTTTTGGGGGTAACAGCCCACTTCATGGAGATTGACAGAAGTAACCCAAGACTCCAAACAGTTCTATTAAGTTGTGAGATATTCACAGGGCCACACACTGGTCAAAGAATTAGTGATGCATTTGAAGAAACATGTGACTGCTTTTACATCAAGCACAAAATAGAGTACATTATCTGTGACGCCTCAAACATGAGGAAAGCCTTCCCAGTTTGTTTTCCCTCTGGTACAAATAATGAAGATGATGATGAAGGCCTGGAAAACAGTGACCTCTGGGAGAACCTAAGTGTGGAGTACCAGGAAGACATGGAAACCATTCGGAGCAGTTGCCGACAACAACGGCTGCAGTGCTTTGCTCATTCACTGCAGCCTGTTGTGCAAGATGGACTGAAAGAGACAAAAGTTCTGAGCAGAGTTCTGGCAAAGGCAGAGCCAACCGCAATATCCCCTCAGCGGTATCAACGCGATGGAACAGTACTCTCCGCCTTGTGGAGTCAGTCACTAACTTGGACCTCCAAAGTCTAAGTTTTGGCCCCATTTCATCAAGCCACAGTCCTTACTCAAGGGGAGAAAGTGGTGACCCTTAGTGCAGCACTCCCTTGTGTACTCTCACTGAACAGTCACCTCATCAGGATCCTGAGCACGACGTGCCACCTGGTGGGTTTAGTAAAAGCACTACAGAAGTCCCTCCAGATCCAGTTTAAGGGGATGTTTGTGAATGTCAGAATGGCTGACTCCAGTGAGCTGGCAGTGGGTCTTCCATTTGGAGATACTGTCTACATGATGTCTGCATTGCTAGAACCATCATTTTGCTTCTTTTGGCTAGAGCAAGATGTCCAAGGGCCAGACGAAGTTAAGAGTGAGGTGAAGGACATGATTATAGGTAGGTATACACAGCCTTGCTAAAAGCCAACACAAACACAAAACAATAACTTTACCCTCAACTCTGTGTATATTATTGTCATTATAATATAAATAAGTGTGGATTTTTAAAACTTTTTAAGAACTCGTTTTGGCTGAGGCAGGCAAAGTCACTGTACCAGACAGCAGTAGTAGCGGTGATGATGAGCAAGAGCCATCACCACCGAAAATTCCACATCTCTTCTCTGGATACAAACAAAGCAAGAAAACCATTGACCATGGCTCATCTGTGAAGGCAGAGCTGATCCGCTATATTCAGTTGTCAGCTAATGGAGAGGACGAAGGATGTCTGGACTTTTGGCAAAAGCATCAGAAGGCTTTCCCAAGGCTTTATCTTGTGGCAGTGAGGGTCCTGGCTGTGCCTGCCACCAGTGTACCTGTGGAGAGGGTGTTCAGCCACGGTGGGATCATCATGCACCCTCAAAGAGCCAGACTAAGTGCAAGGACACTGTCAGAATTAATGTTTTTGAAATGCAACTATTCTGTTGTCTAAACCCTTTCCCAGGATAAAGATAATGTTTAAAGGTTTGTTCCCACTGGTGTTTTGGCGGATATATGTTGGTCACCTTTTGTCAGACTATGTAATTGCTTTTGTTAAAAGCAATTATTGTTTGCAGTTGTTAAAGGACAACGAAATTGCCAGTTTGATTGGTAATAGAACATTGTTAGAATGGATTTTAGACCTTAAGAATGGAAAGGCTGTCAAATAAGTTTGTTAATGTATCCTGTCATTTCATGAGATTTCAAAATACATTTATCAAGCTCAGAGCTTTCATGATGTTTCTTCACATTGCACATTGAGATAACCCTTTGAAGTGCATGTTCTGATCAAATTTGATACTGTAGTGTATAATAATAGATGATATAGTACAGTACATATTTTTAACCTAAAACATGCAGTATTCTTAGATAGCATCCGATGATAGAACGTTCATTTCTGTCATATGAGACTTGAGACTTGACTTGGACTTGAGACTAAAGACTTGAGACTTGACTTGACATTGCCATTCAAAGACTTGAGACTTGACTTGGACTCGAGCACAAAGATTTGAGACTTGACTTGGACATGAAAAAAATGACTTGTGAACAATAAAGCAAACAAACGACCAGACATCCCGTCTCCACTGTCACACACATTCCAGCGCGCGCACACACACACACACACAGATTTCAATGTGTCAGTGAAAAGAGGGAAACAACATTTCTGAGGATTTGTGAATGAAAATACTTATATACTGTAAGCGTCTTTAGCTGATCCTGTGTAATCCTGTGTTAATCCTTTACATTAGCGAATAACCCTCATATAACCAAGAATGTTGTGTCTGACTAGATAATATCTCAAAGTTTCTTTTTCTTTTTCTTGTTTTAAACAGAAATGAAAACGGTTAATAATTATGATATTAATTTCACATCAAAACGTGGCCTTGGAATACTACAGGCGATTTTAAAGAAAGCCATTGTGAGACCTCAGCCCAGTCTCATGGAGGAGTCTACTTCCCCTGACAGACAAGCCAACCAAAACACCAGCCCCAGGCCATCCCTGATTAGAAGATCTGCTTCACCTGAGTACTAACCAGCCACACCCACAAGCACCTGTATTTAAGGCCTTTGTTTCCCTCCATTCTATGCGAAGTATTGTCATGCCCAGCGCTGCGTACCGAGCATTCTGTGTTTCCATTCCGTGTACCAACCCTTTCTTTACATCTTTGGATTACTCTCTCGCTCCTGGTGACTTGGATTTGTTTGCCCAGCGGACTGTGTATTTTGGATTTGACCTCTACCCGCATTTAGACCTTGAGTTTAGAAAGTATATCTCTGTGCCCTCTCTCTGGTTCTTCAAACTCTGCATTTGGGTTCACCCATCAGCCGTTACAGAATACTTCCCCGTCATTATGGACCCAGCGGAGTTTCGGCAGATCTTGGCTGATCAGGCAAAGGTGATTACAGATCTTGCCCGAGCCATGGCGTCCCTCGCTCTGACCACACAAACACCACCAGCCAGGAATGTAGCCGCTATGGCTAGTACTAGTGAGCTTAAGTTAAGAAAGCCACAACCGCATGGAGGTGAAGCCAGCCAATGCAAAGGATTCCTAATGCAATGTGCCTTATACATTCAGCATCAGCCCTCGAAATTCCCCTATGAGCATGAAAAGGTACATTTTATGATTTTTCTACTCACCGGCAAAGCAAGAGAATGGGCCACGGCACTCTGGGCCTACAACAGTCCTTTTCTCGAGCGGCAGGAACTTTTTGTGTCCGCATTTCGCCAAGTGTTTGATCATCCCCCTTCTGGAAAATCCGTCCACAACCAGCTGTACAAACAAGGCTCCAGCTCGGCCGCTGATTTCGCTCTGCAGTTCCAAACGCTTGCTGCCAGAAGCGGATGGAGTGACTAGCTCTCCTTACTATCTTCAGACGTGGACTCAATCGTGAGTTGCAGACGGAGTTGGTGTGTCGTGGTGATATAAACAACTTGGAACAATATATCCAGACTGCCATTGCTGTTGATCAGCTCCTTCAAACATGCTGCTGTGCACCTACTGCATCATCCCGCACGCCCGTGGCCACGCCCCTTTCTCCCCGTCAGCAACCAGAGGTGGAGCCAATGCAAATCGGGCGAGCTCTGTTGTCTACTTCTGAGAGACAGAGAGGGATCCAGGCTCGTCTTTGTCTTTATTGTGGAGAACCAGGACATATCATTTCAACTTGTCCTACCCTTCCACCCAGAAAAGAGGTTCGCATTTCTAACGCACTCATTTTCACCTCTCAACAATTTACAATCCCTATCTGCCTTTCACTTTAATCTTTTTCCATTACAGTCTCTGCACTAGTTGACTCTGGAGCAGCAGGAAACTTCATAGACAGAAGCCTAGCAGAACAAATTGGAAAAGAATTGGAAAAGTACCCTTACGAACACAATTACCTGTGAGTGGTTTGGATGGATGTCCTCTTGACAACAGCCGCATCACACTCCAAACTCCTTCACTAGAAATCTGCATAGGAGTGTTACACAAAGAATCTTTGTCTTTTTTTGTATTCCATTCTCCTCACAACCCCATTGTATTGGGTCACCCCTGGTTACTTCTTCACCTGGACGCAATAGGAAATAGTGGCCTGGGGCCCTCAATGCTTTGAACATTGCCTCTCTCTCTTCATTAGAGCTACATCCATTGAGAGTCCCATGGAGGCCGCCCCAGCTAATATTCCATCCGTTTATGCTGACTACTTTGATGTCTTCCTCTCTCCACAACATTCTGGTCTCCCACCGCACCGCTCCTGTGACTGTGCAATCGACCTTCTGCCCGATGCTCCTCTTCCCTGAAGCCGAGCGTACCCTCTGTCACAACCTGAAACCAAAGCCATAAATACATACATTGATGAAGCCCCGGAGAAAGGTATTATCCAGCCCTCCACATCTCCCGCTGCTTCTGGCTTCTTTTTTGTGGATAAGAAAGATGGGGGGCTTTGCCCTTGCATCGATTACCGTGCCCTGAACAGGATCACCACTAAATTCCGATATCCCCTGCCTCTTATCCCATCAACCCTAGAACGTCTACTTACTGACACTATATTTACCAAACTCGACCTCAGGGGTGCCTATAACCACATCCATATATGGGAAGGGGATGTCTTATCAAGTCTTACCACCGTTTTACCTCCTGGCTGTGTTGTAGCCCCCATTAGATGGGAAATTATTGACCAACTCGAAGCAGCAAATCGTCAAAACCCTCCTCCTATTGAAACCTAACAAACAAGACATATGTACCAGTGGAGTATTGAAACACATTGCTACAACGGGCTCAATCGACCCTAAGTTCTGGTCATCCTGGTATCACACGCACCCTGGCTATGATGGAAAAACGATTCTGGTGGTCATCTATGAAGGAGGATGTTACTGATTTTACTGTTACTGTTACTATTACATATCCTGCCCGGTCTGTGCCCAGTCAAAGACCCCACATCAACTTCCCAGTGGGCTCCTAGAACCATTCCCCATTCCTCATCGTCCTTGGTCCCACCTGACTGTAGATTTCTTTACCGTGGTAGCTGTTGTAGTGGATCGTTTCTCAAAAATGTGTCGGCTCATACCTCTCTGCAAACTCCCAACTGCTCTGGAGATGGCTGATTTACTCGTCAGGGAGGTATTCTGCATCTTTGGGATTCCAGAAGAAATTGTCTCTGATCAGGGCCCTCAGCTCACATCTCGAGTATGGCAAGCTTTTATGACCCGACTTGGGGTCAGAGTCAAACTCACCTCTGGATATCATCCTCAAAGTAATGGACAGGCAGAAAGAATAAACCAAGAAATCATCCGCTTTCTCAGAGCCTATTGCGCCAACGATCAACATAACTGGGCCAAGTATCTGCTCTGGGCAGAATATGCACAAAATTCCCTCCGTCACTCACTCTTAGCACTGTCTCCCTTCCAGTGTGTACTTGGTTTTCAACCCCCATTCTTTCCCTGGGAGGCAGAGCCCACTAACCCCGCTGAATGGTTTGAGAAAAGCAACAGGGTATGGGAAGCCTCCCATGTATGGTATGGTATGGTTGTCAACCTGGGACCTCTGCCTACGGCTCCCATCCAAGAAGCTCTCCCCCCCGCTACATTGGGCCATTTAAAGTAATTAGGCGCATCAATCCTGTGTCCTATCGCCTCCGCCTACAGCCCTTTGCACCCCCCGATCAGAAATGGTCCTCCTGCTCCCCTGGAAGTGGATGGTGATGCTGCATACCACATCCGCACACTCCTGGATTCCCGCCGTCTTCAAGGTGTATTTGAGTATCTGGTGGATTGGGACGGATACGGTCCTGAGGAGCAGTCGTGGGTGGCAGCCAAGGACATCCTGGACCCCAGCCTGATCGCGGATTTTCATGCCCAGCACCCGAATGGTCCTGGCTGTCGGCCTCGGGTCGGTCCCCTACTCGCCGACGTCGGCCGTCTGGAGCCGCCTGTGGAGGGGGGAGTACTGTGAGACCTCAGCCCAGTCTCATGGAGGAGTCTACTTCACCTGACAGACAAGCCAACCAAAACACCAGCCCTAGACCAAACCTGATTAGCAGATCTGCTTCACCTGAGTTTTAACCAGCCACACCCACAAGCACCTGTATTTAAGGCCTTTGTTTCCCTCCATTCTATGCGAAGTATTGTCATGCCCAGCGCTATGTACCGAGCATTCTCCTGTGTTTCCATTCCGTGTACCGACCCTTGCTTTACGTCTTTGGATTACTCTCTCGCTCCTGGTGACTTGGATTTGTTTGCCCCGCGGACTGTGTATTCTGGATTTGACCTCTGCCCGCATTTAGACCTCGAGTTTAGAAAGTGTATCTCTGTGCCCTCTTTCTGGTTCTTAAAACAGAGAGAACAAAGAGATCTCATTGATTCTTAAATCAAAACGTAAAGATCTAAGCTTTTGGGAAATCATAACTTGATTACTAAAGGGAATTGTAACAGCACAATGTTCATGCATTTTGAAGTTTGTTTTATTGAATGCTTGTGGGTAGATTAGACTGTATCTGTAAATTAAGCAATAACATGTGAAATGCTGTTGAAAGTATAGCATGTTTGGACTTGTTACAAACCACTGTTCACAATAAATCCAAAATTACAAGTCTAAATATTCAGCCATGAACTGTTCCAGAGTTATGAACTTTATTCGGAAAAAGTCTGACCCCCTTCTGACCCCAGTGCTGCCTCTAAGTGGTCAGTGGCAAAATGGTGGGGGGCAAGGAGACTGCCCCCTTGCTCAGCATATAAGCCAGAGGCCTGGGTGAGTCGTTCAAGCAGCAGAAAGAAAGGAAGAGCTGGAACCTGAGACGCCCCAAGAACATCTGGGTGAGCTCCAGGACCAATATCCACAGCGGAGCCTCGGGACCAAGACTTTGGTTTGGACTGGATTCGCCACTGCTTCATCACTTTTGAAACACCAAGACCAACAGCTGAAACTCTTCAAGATTCATCTCCTCTCCTTCAAGACCATGCCTGAAACTTCCTCAACAGCTAAGAACTCTGAAATGAACTCTGAAACTCCAAACTCCAACTACCTTCTGAACAAAGCGAATAAGTATACAGTTTCCTGGTGCAAGGCCGATTGTATGCGTACTAAACTGTTTCTAATTGGGTTGCCTTTGCTTCCTTACACTTGCTGTTCAGGGAGCTTGAACTTTCAATAATCTTACCAATTGTCACGTCCGAGGCAGCTCGGACGCGCCTCCAACAGAGCCAAACGCCAGTTTATTAGGTGGCACGCAGCCCTGGACATGGAGGAGTTACGTCATGTGAGTGTATGTGTGTGGTGGTTAGGAGCCTTGGCAACTCAGGTGTAAGGGATGAGCTCAGTTTAGCCCTTAAGCAGGGTTGCCAGGCAACTAACAATGAGTCCACCTGTCTCGGCTGATAGCTTTGATTATGTTGAAGTCTAGGTGTAGTGTGATTATAACCCAGCCAGTCCAGAAACTCTGCTGGGTCACCCTCGTGGTTTGGGGAGTTTGTAGCTGTGTGTGTACTGGAAGTAAGAAAATGTATCGCCCCTGACGCGCTCTCAGCGGAAGAGGGTTTGAGAGCTGGTCGTGCCCGTGCTTCACCTGGGGTTGTGGAGCCTACACACTGGGAGTGGATCGACAAGGACTGGTAACACAAGCCGCCACCCTTCTGAACGTGGTAATACTGTTCACTCTGCTCTCCCACAGTTACTTCTGCAGTGGCAGCAGAATCAAAGAGCGAGGAGGGGCTGAGAAAAGCGAACGGGTGGTGTAAGAACCTGTGCTCGAAAAAGCGGAGCACTCTCCTGCGTGTGTGTGTATTGTGACCAGCTATTCTTTTTCTTGTTCAAATAAGGTGAAGTCACTTCCCAGCTGCGATAATACAACCTGTGCTCTTAAAATTAGAATAATTAAATTGATCCAACTAATTCCCCTTTTCAAGTAAACTCTTTTTAACAGCGCAGTTAAGAAGAGCTTTATAAGGTTAATTACAATATGCTACCTGAACTAGTTCGCTGGATGAATGGTTCATGCTGATACTTAATAACCCTACTTGACAGAAACCCCCTAATTAATAAATAATTGATTATTATCTAACCAATTAATTAATATAGTATGTGAATCAGCTGACTCCTACACATATTCTGGTGGAGAATAAATCAACTAAATTTCCTTACAAAGCTAAATTTCCTTACATATTTGAATGAAAATAGTAGCGAATCAGCCCTCGGCTGATTCCTACATATATTCTGGAGAATCAATACATTAAGCTAACTTTTCCTACATGGTATTGGAGCCATGAGTGGCCACCCAGTCAGAAGTGTTGAGGGAGTACAGCAGTGGTGAGAGTATGCACCCCTGTGGTGCTCCAGTATTGGTAGTGATGCTGTCAGAGACACACCTAACCACCCTCACCACCTGAGATCTACCAGTGAGGAAGTCGAGCACCCATGCACACACATGGCTGTTGAGTCCTAGATCCCTCAGCTTTGTGAACAGTCTGCCTGGCACTATTGTGTTGAACTCTGAACTGTAGTCTACAAATAGCATTCTCTCATAGTTACCCTGTTTCTTGTCCACGTGGATCAGAGTGGTGTGCAGGATGTGTGAGATGGCATCCTCTGTGGATCTGTTGGGTCAGTAGGCGAACTGGAGTGGGTCTGTGGTGCTAGGGATGGAGGAGGAGATGATTTTCTTCAGTAACCCCTTGAACACCTTCATTACTAGTGCAACCGGCCGGTAGTAGTTCAGGCATGAGGGCTTGTTGTTCTTGATCACGGGTGCTATGGTGTAGGATCAAAGATTCTGATCCACGCAATAAATTATCATTTTGTTAATTTCAAGATTCTTTATTTTCACATGCATTAGCATACAAGCACATATACAGTGAATAGTGCCAGAATCTCTCTGTTTGAGCAGACCTGCAGCACGTCACCCTGACAGAGGGGGGTTTTATGACCCCAATTTAGTCACTTAGCCTCCAAAAGGACACCAGGTTTTGTTTATCAACATGAACCCCTCCAGAAACACATACCCCTTATGCATTCCTTTCTGTACCCACACAGACTGATTTCTTCAGTTTCTATGTTTTCACCATTACTGGAAGTTGTTAATGTGTTTTTGGATAAGTCATCATGTGTTAAGTCCTCCCATTTTAAATAGTGAATATTAATTGTTGTGCTGAAGAGAAAAGCATAGCTCTTCTTCAAGTATCATATAAGCCGATAAGGAGTTGAGTTATATCTCCAAAACTATTACAAAGGTCATTGGCATGTTTAGTCTTAAAATAATCAGTGAGTTATAATATCCATGTGTATACTATTACTTTCACTTCAAAAGTGTCCTCAGAAACATAAACTTAGCAATAGGAATGTGGAAAGAAGGACCATTCTGCCTTCGCAAAGTCATAAACCATTCTGTGACAAAGCCATGTGACTACAGAGAGAAAGACCCAGAGATTTTCATTTATTTTACCTGAAAACTTAAACTTCTGACATGTGTAGGATTCAGAATTGGTTGATTACAAAAAGAGAACTTGGAATAATAATGATTCATGCATTTTAAAGTTTGTTTTATTGAATGATTGTGAGTAATTAGACTGTGTATGCCAATTATGCCATAGTTGGTAAACCTTATCATTTTAGTATATCGTTTTTGGTGTCTGCATGGCCGTTGGATCGCAACAGAACCAAAATATGCTGGTTTCAGTGTCCAGTTATGAACGTGATGAAAGTTATGAAACTTTTCTACCAACAAGGATTTCACAGACTTAGAAAGTGATTTCTGATGACCAAGGGGGAGACCCCCCCCCTTTGGGCTTGTGATTGGTAAAGGTGACAAGGGTCATCATGGGTCACTATGAAAGAACTGGAGAGAGCGGCTAGAAACATCAACCCTTTCATCTCCAATCATGCTGAAGGCTGTGACATTAATGCTTACCTCCAGGATGTTGAATTTCATCTCCAAAGACTGAACAATGTAACGTCGCAGGACTGGGTCTATTTGATCTGGGTAACTTCAGACTCGGAAGTCCATAGTTTCCTGGACCGACAAACAGGCAGAGTGAAAGATTACAATAAGCTGCTGTGTAAAGCCTTGACCCAAGAATTCTCCGATCCTGAATCAGAACAAGGTCTGATCACAGCCCTGGAGGTAAAACAGGGAAAACAAGAGACCCCTCAGGCCTACTACAGCCGCTTGCGGAGGGCCTATTTCGGATCAAGGAATGAGCCAGACATGGAAGATGATGTCAAGGCCATCTTCCTCAGAAACCTTCATCCGACACTAAGCCATCACTTAGGTCTCATGGCCTGCCACCGCACCATGACCAGCCAGCAGCTACGAGACTTAGCAATCAGGGCTTACAGCAAGCAAAGAGCTGCTGCAGAAGGAACCTCTGAAGCCACAAACATGCTAAGCATTACCACACCATGTCCTGACCTTACCATAGAGGTTGAACATGCTGAGACCCGCTCCTGAGACCATGAGGATGGATGGACAACAGCGCTCCAGCCCAGCAACTACCCTAGTTTGGGTAAAGGCCAGTCCAAACTTCACCCCGATCAGCACGATCGACCATGGCACCCTGATGAAGGAACACCCATCTCAGGACAGAGCTGGAGAGGACCAACCTGGAACCATCATCAGGACATGCCCAATCACCAGTTCTCAAGGTCAAGCCCCTCCTCCCAGGTCCGACAATACACACCACAGTTTTCCCAAGATCCACAACAATACCATGAATACAAAGAAGAAGACGACAGACCCCCAGAGGAAGAAGACATGTCTTTACTCCAGCTACTGAAGGACTTTCTCAGTCACCATCCACCCAAAGGTCCAAAAGACTTCAAGAGGAAACGCAAGAAGGCACCACCCCCACACAGTGGCGCCACTCCTTCAAATCTCAGAGAGAGCAAGCTGGAGGCTGAAGGTTGACTACCAATCCTTGGGTAACTGTAGTATCAAACCCTGTCTATCATATTTCTGTTTCTGTGTTTTTCATTTCCCTGTCTGTTTTCTCTCTCTCTCCTTCTCCTTAATATACCTTAGATAAGCCTCATTTATGGCTCAATTATGATATTTTGTTTTTTTTTAAGAAAAAAAAAATCTAAATATGACCTAGAATAAGCTTTTCAACTCTTGATTTCAATTTCTTTTCTTATTTTTGACAAGGACCTGGAATGAATCATGCATACCCTGAAATTATTGAAGAGGAGTCATTTCCAATTTATTTTTATCCTTTGTATTATTTCTTCATCAGTTATAGGTCACTGACGTGCCACCACATACCCAAATCTTTTCTCTTCACAGGCCTGCCCTATCTTGCTCTCTAACTTTCACCGCCATCCCTACTCCCCTGTGACTTAGGCCATAGTTGGTAAACCTTGCCATTTTAGTTATGGTGTTGGGTGTCTACATAACCGGGGGATCTTAACAGAAACAAATGTGCATATTCCAGTGTCCAGTTAGGATTGTGACAAAAGTTATGAAACCTTTCTACCAACAAGGATTTCAGACCTTCAGAGAGTGGTTTCAGGGAGACGCTCCCCCCTTTTTTTGATGACATGAATGAGGGCTCAGAAGCCCCCCTCCTATGCTCTGTGGGGCCATAAAAGGTTCCAGCAGGAGCAGAGCAAGCTGAGCAATCCAGCAGGGCAGAGAGCATCTGACCCAAAACACCAGGGCAGAGCAGGAGCATCAAGGAGGCATCAGGCAGAGCATCAATCCAGGAGAGAGGAGCAGAGAACAAAAGAAGGACCAAAGAAGGAGGAATCTCAAGAACATCTGCTAAGCTTCAACACCAGACCGAACTCAGGCCACTCTGCTCCATCACCTGAACCTCCTCATGAACTTCAGCCACAAACAAAGAAAGCTCCACTGCTCCGTTCATCTGAAACTTGCTCAAGAACCCTGAACTCTGAAAATTCAACAAGCTTCCATCTTCCTTCAATCCTGCTGAACTCCGAACAGGCCCTGAAACT
>JBBPCY010009067.1:0-15693 GCA_037974405.1 Brachyalestes nurse
ATTCACGTTTTATCTAGTTTGTTATAGAAAAACAAGGTACTCTCAGAGTCCAGAGCATGGGGGGGGCGGAACCAAGTAAATAATGAGTAAACGCGATAAGAACGTGTTAAAGTGCCCAGCTCTAACATATATATAAATATATAAAACATAAATTGTCACTATTCGCATTCTGATATGATCATATTTTTTGATGCATACATTTTTATGCATTTTGGCTCAGCCTGGGCCCAACACTGTTATATAGAATAGTGCTGAATTCATTGTGCATCAACTTACCACTTACATTTTCCAGCAAGTCAGCACCCTTTAGCCTGTCATCCTTCTTCGCTGTATATTTATTTGTGTGTATATAATTTTATATTCTTACATGTGTACGTATACTCATATTAGTGAAATGGTTAAAAAATACTGAAAAACCAAGACAAGACTTTCTACGACTTCAAAATCAACACTAGCAAGAAAAAAGGGAATGGAACAAAAAACATCAGCACAAAAACATTTCATAGTTTCAAGTCTAGCGGAGAGGTTTCTAGACAGGAGGAAGAGAACACTTCAAAGACGGCTTTAAAGTTAGCAGACGAAGCAGACGAGTTCGGCCCTCTCCCCTGCCACTCTGTTACAGGAGCAGCACGTAAGATGCACGGATTTCTCATTGGCTTTGACCACGCCAGAGCCTTAATAATGGAGGGAGAAAACGTGGTTTCCATAGTGACAAGTCCGTGACCTCTGTGGGATGGATGGTTTTTTCTGTGGAGTTCAATAGTTCATTGGCTTATGAGCCAGCAGGCTGATTTAATCAATTGTTCAGGATTCGAGACACACATCTGCAGACCTCAATCTAATATTACCTTTGTGTCTATTAATATTATAGTATTTGTGCTTAAGGCATATAATTAGTGCATCATTGGAGGTTATAGAGACTTATTTACCTTTTGTTAATGATACAGATATGTATATTATTTATTAATAATATGTAATATAATACACCAGCCCTTTATTATTACATGTATAGCTGTTCTTTAAGAGAGTCCTCCTTAAGCTATAAAAATTCCACCTAGACAGATATGCAATAGAGTGGAAATATTTAAAAGGTTTTCAGGAGGAATCTGCATCTGCTTCGAGTGTGCAATGTGGAATATGAGATGCCAAATGTATGGCATGGGATTGTAAATCTCTTATCTTTAGCAGGCATTTTTAAAGAATAAAAGCAAAGTGGCCCTTTATAGTCACATGTGAACACACCACAGCACACAGCGCGAACAATGTGGAATTGTTTCTCTGCATTTAACTCATTCAACAAGTGAAGCAGTGGGCTGCCACCAATAAGGGGCGCCAGGGGAGCAGTGAGTGGGGACGGTATCTTCCTCAAGGGTACCTCAGTGGTGCCACAAGCAGTCCTGGGATTCAAACCCACAACCTTCTGATCACAGGGGCAAAGCCCTAACTACATCACCCAGCTGCCCCAAGGTTTAAGGATTAAGTTTACTGTTCTGTGATGCATTTATGTTAATGACATTTAGCAGATGCTTTTATCCAAAGCGGCTTCTGTTCCCTGACTACAGGGGGCAGTCTCCCTGGAGCAACTTGGGGTTAAGGGTCTTGCTCAGGAACCCATGACCTCTTTGTCCAGAGGCAAGTATCCTACTCACTAGGCCACCCCCATCCCATGATGCAATGAAAGCAGGGCATGTAGTTGGCATTAATTTACTTTGGGGAAGAATTTACTTTTCTGGAATCATGTTTTGAAAGTTTTTATTTACCCAGTTGTCTCATCAGTGTTAGTCGTCGCCAGCGTTAGTCACCCCAATTCCCTGCTGTGTAGACTTCTGCTTTGTTACGCAGCTACCAATTAGGGAACTGAGGACTAGCCTGCACTTCTTGATGTAACCAATCAGTGCAGATTTGGTAGCCCATGCAGTGTCATAGCTCACAGATGCCAGCTAGATATGTATCTCTATAATTAGGTTTTCGGAGGCTTGCAAACGAATTGGAATGGAGCAAACGCACCAGCAAAACATTAGTGCCACATTTCTTTCATTGAAGATTTGCACAAAGATATTGTTTAAAAAGGAACAGGAGGAAAAAAATACATAGAATTAATAATTAATAAAGTGTCAGTATGAGGTAATTAGCTGATATCCAGTCAGATTTTGTTTGTAGGCTCTCTGTAATTGGTCTAAATCCCTTTTTATGATTGTTCAGTTCTAGAAGTGTTGCTGATGAAAAGCATATAATCAGAGAACTGTTCATTTTAATGTAATTTGTCACAATTACAGCGACATAACATCCATGTTGTCCATCATAATGAGTGGAAACTATTATTTAATGTCCTGTATAATCCGTTTTTAGGGTGGATGAAGCAATCCTAGGCTGCCAGTTTTAGATGTCACTGGTAGCTCCCACTAGACATTTACTGCATTTAGCAGACGCTTTTATCCAAAGCGACTTCTATTCCCTAACTACAGGGGACAGTCTCCCCGGAGCTACCTGGGGTTAAGGGTCTTGCTCAGGAACCCAGTGGTGGGATACTGAAGGTAGGATTCAAAGCAATGACCTCTTGGTCCAGAGGCAAGTATCCTACCCACTAGGCCTCCCTACCCACATGTGCTAGTTTCAGTTATATAACATCCCATAGTATTAAACTGGGGACACGTTGAAATACCATCTCTGCATTGTACCTAAGCTTACTGCAGTTTCCCCAGAGATGTTTTAGATGCTCAAAGCAGCTCTGGTTTCACAAGCTTCTACTATGCTATAAAAAATATATTATTATTATTATTATTATTATTATTAATAATAATAATAATAACTAATGCATTTCTGCAAGAACATGTGAAGTTTGATTGCCTAGAGCAAGCCTTACAGTGTGTGCCCAAAATTTTGAAGAGAGTGTCCAAACTTTTGGCCATTGGTGGGATTTGAACTCAGGACTCTGAGTTTAGGAACCCAGAATTCTAACCACTGTGTTCAACAAGTGGCATGTACCCAAACCTATGCTCAGGTAGAGAGGAACTCAAACATTGGGTTTGTAGCAAAAAAATTCCCAGAGCTAGATACAAACTGGTTATTTCTGACTTTCTAACACCCCAGAGCAACACATTACCACTGAGCCATGGCACAGGGCATAACACATCATGCATTAACAGTGCATATAAAGTCCAGGATGGCTGACAATGGGTGGGTCTTGGGGCGGCACAACTTGAGGAAGCACAAACAATAGCTTATTTCCTATTTCCTATAGATTTCCTTATTAACAATCAAAATAACAGTTACACATGTATTTCATTCATTAAATTACATGTACTGAAACATGAAAGTAACCTCATTTTCTGACAAGTGCACTTTAGTATCCCTAGTAGTTAGATTTAGAACTAAAAATAAAGTGTCCATGGGCTTTTAATTCATTACTGATCTGTTCTTAGAGTGTCTTAAAGGCTACATCTGAGCAGATATTGACTTGTTCTGGTTACATGGGCTCCAGACATGACTCTCCTAATGCAAGCATGCGGCTGCTTTTTGCTTCCTCTGTGCTGCAGCACGTTTTCTGCCAGCTCACCCTAACTAGCAGGGTGAGAAAATGTCACAGTGCGCAAACATTCTACCATTCAAGTCAATGGAAAAATGATTAACCTTAAATGATCAATACTCCTTCAGTCAATCTACTAGTGTTCGTTTTTGTAAGGTCTCAGAGCTTATGAAGTTAATACAAGTCAGATCTGGGTAATTCCAGAATTTAATAACTGTTGTGATACTTCAAACCTCTCAATGTGTTTTACTTACACTCAGTTGCCTTGGGCTCTCCTGAGGAGTAAAATGAGGACCTGAAACTATAGTGATGCATTGGTCTGAAGTTTTGTGTCGTAGAACGAACATCATCTACATGGAACAGTTATCAGACAGTGACCTTAATAATGTTGCCATCAGAAAAGACTTGGACGGGCCAGGGGCATTTTGAAATCAAGGGCTTTAAGGAGGAACATTTTGATAAAATAACACTTCACCAGTGTGAGAAATAAGGGTAGATCTGTTATGTGTCTGGGGGAGTATGGCAGTCAGGAGGGTTCTACTAAATATAAACAAATCCTGGAAGCTAATGTCCCAGGGCCGACCACCTCTACCCCTTAATGTGAGAATGTAGTTACACACATTCTGAAATCTGTTCTACACTGGTATGCATTTTTTGCAGTCCAAAGAGTTTATTTGCACTTCTGAATTCAAATCATATTAATGTTTGCTATTAAAAGTTGTCAAGCTAATTGTTATAGAGCAGTTCCTTCAGTAAAAAAAAAAAAAAATTTATATTCACTCTGATTCTTTCCCTGAAACAGCTGTCGGGCTCCACCTTGCCTCCAGCAAGCTACCTGGCATGAAAAGGAAAACAACGTGAATTAGAAATTATCTACATTTTTTAAGTACAATGTGTTTCTCTTCATACATTGTGATCTTAGAAAGAAAAAAAACATGTGTTAACATAATAAAACACTCACACACACAGTACTCATATAGATTGGCTACCTTGGCTTTTGCTTCTGTCTCAGTTAATGTGGCTTTCTCTTTACTTAGCATTTTTTGAGGATTAGTAACTAAATAAAAGACTTTTTTACCCTGTCTCCAGTTGCCCTTCCTTGGGTATTAACCACTGCATGCCAAGAACACCGCACAAGACCTGCTATTTTAGAAATGCTGCGACCCAGTCATCACACTGTGGCCCTTGTCAAATTCATATACTGACTTTTTACTTGCTGCCTAATATGTCCCACCGCTTACCCGGTGCCATTGTAACGAGATAATGTTATCCACTTCACCTGTCAGTGGTTTTAATGGCTGAATATATTTGGTAAGAATGCCTCATGCACACAAACACACACACACACACACACACACACACACACACACACACACACACACACAGTATTTACAAATAGAGTGACTACCTTGGCTTTTGCGTCTGTTGGTATCGGTCTCATTCATGTGAATTTATGTGGTATTCCCTTTACTTAGCATTTTTTGAGGATTAGTAAATTAATAAAAGGTTTTTTGTGCTTTGCCACTATAGAGGAGGGGAGAGAGAATGTGTGTGTGTGCGTGTCAACAAAACACACACGCACACACACACTACTCATAGATAGATTGGCTGCCTCAGTGTCAATCTCAGTTTCTCTTGCTCGGCATTTTTTGCGATTAGTAAATTGAAGGTTTTGCCGTCACTATATATCTTGTGTACATAGACCCTTCACCCAATACGTTAAAATGACATGTCTAATATCGTAAGTCTCCCTTATGACCCGGCATGGACTCTTTAAAGGATTTTCTGCTAACATCTTGATATACAACAACACACCTTAAGTCCTGTAAGTTACAAGGTGGGGCTTCATTGGCTCAGAATGTCCAGCACATCTCATTATTAGGGAATACCATTGCCATGAAACCCAAGGTTTCCCAGCAGAGTATTCCTCAGACCATCACACTGTCTCTGCTGGCTTTCCCATTTCCCATAGTGCCTTAGGCACTTGCACCAAGGCCCCGTCCACATGGATGTTCGAATCTTGGATAAATGAACCCAGTCTGAACGCCATACGCGGTTTTGTTGCGTTTTGCAGATACACCTAATTGTCTTCAGTTACATTGACGTTTGCTTGACGCTGTTTAATGCCAGCCTACAGCCTAATTTGTAGTTTTGTGTATTTACCTGTGGGGGCAGTAATTATTCTGTCCAAAGTGTTTACACGTGGGTCGTCTTTGTGGGTAGATCTGGATTGAAAACATGGATCCCTATTCTTTGTTAAAACTAAGCATCAACATTGTTTTAAAAATTCTCCTGATCTGGCATCCTAGGCAGGAACCAAACAAAGATCGCTGACGATACTGTGTTCACCCTTGAATCATGGTACATATTCAGTCCTCCCAAAGACCATGTAAACGCAATAGTGACATTTTTTTAGCGTTTGTCAGGATTTCGGCAGAAATTCATGCCAGAAAATCTTGCATGCAGTGTTTGACACCATCCGCACGTGCAGCCGTCTGAACGCAGGTGCTGAAGGCTCGCGTGGACACTTTGATTTCCTCCAATGAGCAGAAAAACAGTCGCAGTTCAGTCCGCGCTCACCTGACGCCACAAACACCAGAAAAACGCCTGATTCCTATGTCCGTGTGAACGAAGCCTATATTATCCACATGTTGCAAAAGAAAACTTGAGTTATCAGACCTGACCTGTTTTTTCTCCCTTTACTCCGTGGTTCAGTCCTGATGCTCACACACCCTTTAAGCATTCTGTGCTTTTAGCGGCGAACAGAGGTAAAATGGGCACTCTGACTAGTCTGTGGTTTCACAGCTCCATACACAGCAAGCTGTGATGCACTTTGTGCTCTGACACATTTCTCTCGTAGTAAGCGTTAATTTTTTTAGCAGGCTGGTCTACTACAGCTCCTCTGTGGGATAGGATCAGACAAGTTTACCTTCACTCTCCACACACATCATTGAGCCTCCAGTTCCAGTTCACCAGCTGTCCTTCCTTGGACCATTTTTGGTAGGTATTAACCACTTCACACCAGGAACACCGCTAAAGACTTGCCATTTTAGAAATGCTGAAACCCTGTCATCAGACTTTTGCAAATTCTGTCAAATTCATACACTGACTGTTCACTTGCTGCCTAAAATGTCACGCTTGCCCGGTACCATTGTAACGAGATAATTTTATCCTCTTCACCTGTCAGTAGTTTCAATGGCTAAATATATTTGGTAAGAGTGCCTCACACACACACACACACAAACTTAGGCCATCTGAAAACTGTATTTATCTGTGCATATATAATAAATACTGTTTATTTGAGTGATAACAGAATAAAACACACATTGTGACATTGTGGTCTTGTACCTGTCTTAGTTAATCTATGCTTCTTTAAATAAAATTAGGTGGAATGTGGTTTGTCTAGGCACAAATGATGAGAATAATTTGCTGCAGGGGCTGACATTGGAAACTGAAGAAGTAGAGGTGGCTGGTCATGTGTGTGACAGGGAATCTGAGGCGAGACACAGTGAATAGGGCAGGACTGAGGGACCAAATCAGGAGGAATAGGAGGGTGTAGCTGAAGCAAGACGCATGGAATAGCTACACAATGGACTCACAAGGGGTAGTGTGTGCCATGCCAAGATAATGAGGAAGATTAACTCAATTAATGTTGATGATAAGAAGATAATCGTAACACTAACATGGAGTGAGATGCTGCTGGTGGCCACTCAGTCAAGGTCAAATAGCACAGCATAGGCTGTCTGGCTGTGTTTTTTCTAGTCAGCAGATGGAGTTGCCTAATGTCGCAATTTTGGCCAACTTTTCTAACATTAACATTATAATTTCGTAAGCTTCGCATTGGCTAAGCCCGCATTGCTACATGTGGTCAAGTCAATATCATCTTGTATTACCATAATCTTATTAAAATTAGTGTTTGTCTAAAAGGATACATGAATAGACTGCAAAATTAACAACAGCTGTAGCTCTGTTGTGTTAAAATCTATGCCTTTATGTATTAGCTTACAAGAAAAAAAAAACAGACAGCAACAGACAACTTGTTGTTCTGTGTTTCTATTCAGCTTAGTATGATGACCAATATAGGGTTTTTAAGACCAGTATTATTTTCAACATCTGAGGATTTGGAAATCTAATAATAATACACTATATGGACAAAAGTATTGAGGCCCATCTGTTTTTCAGGGTTTGGGCTTGGACCCTTACTTCTAGTGAAGGGCAATCTTAATGATTCAGTATACCCAGATATTTTGGACAATGCCATGCTTCCAACTTTGTAGACACAGTTTGGGGAAGAACCTTTTCTATTCCAGCATGACTGTGTACCAGTGCACAAAGCAGCTCCATAAAGACATGACTGGAGGAGTTAAGTGTGGAAGAACTTGACTGGCCACACAGAGCCCTGACCTCAACCCCACACATTAAGGATGAACTGGAACAGAGATTGTGAGCCAGACCTTCTTGTTCAACATCAGTTTCTGACCTCATAAATGCTCTACAGAATGAATGAGAACAAATTCCCACAGAAACACTACAAAAGCTTGTGAATAGCCTTCCAAGACGAGTTATAGCTGCAAAGGGAGGACCAATTCAATGTTATCTATGTATTTGAATGCAATGCCATTAAAGTCACTGTTGTTGTAATGGTCAGGCGTCCCAAAACTTTTTTCCATATAGTGCATATTGGCCAATAGTTTTGTTATGTCTGAGTTCTCACTGAGACAACATAATATAACATCTGTGGGGTCACAGTAAGTTCAAAATGTTTGTTGCTGCTTTCCATTGAGCATTTTCTTTCCTTTGATAGGAACATGAGCTGTAGGTCCAACATCCCAAACAAGAACACTACTCTTTTATTGCACATCATTTACAAACACCTTGCCATTCCTTTGTATAATATCAAACAAGAAGGTGAACTATGTAATCCTTATGAAATATTAATCATCAATATTTGTACACAATCTGTATTCATTAAATAGATAGTGTCAAATAAAATGAAATGGAAAAGCTCCATGCAATAAATAAGCTACTATTTGCTTATTGGAAGTATGGTATTGTTTAAATTGTACAGCTTTTGCAAATCATGGTTGAAAATTCTGGACTTGAATGTATAATCATATTAAAGGTACACTGAGTTATGTTGATATGGTTCTTGAAATGTGAAAGTAAACTGTTTTTCTAAATCAGCTTAAAGTATCTTAGCTCTGATAGAGATCTTGATACAATCATTATCAGTGTCTAAGAGTAAAAAAGAGTTAGATGTACTTTAAAGCTGTGTAAGGTTTGTTTGAGTTGTGCTGTTTGTAAACAAGTACAATGTTCCCACCGTGGAAATATATATGTTTTCATGCATTTCAGTGCAAAATTATATTTAAAAATATAATTTACTAAATTACAAATTAACTTTTGTATCAGAAATATTCATGTAAATTCAGCTAAGTTTCAATAGAAAATAAAACTGTATAATTTTTTTTAGTACTGTCGAGAGAGCACAGAGAAAACACGTCTTGGGGTGGTGAAACACACCTGTACTCAGAAGTGGGAGGTTTGAAAGTACCCAAACCGAGAGCATTATTCATTTCTCCTTGCTGCTGATTGGCTGCTGCCCTGTGACACATCTCTGGCAGCTGCAGTCCAGCATTCCCAAATCAGAACAGTTTCTAGTGTGGACCTATCTTAAGTTTACCTTCACATTTTTTTTGAGGGTAATGTATTAAGTTTAAAATGAAATTAAAGTGTTTTGGGAGCATATTTGGGACAAAATTTGGGTTTACACCATAAAAATAGGCATTTTTTACCATATCATAAATTCACAATTTTCTGCATCTTTTATACGGTAATAGAAACTAGAGAAATTCACAGAAAGCTCTGATTTTACACACCAGTACGTTTCACTTTGGCCAGCATGGACTTGCATGCACCATCTTTCCTCTGACCGCAAATATAAATGAGTAAAAGGGGCCATTGGCAAATTCCTTTACATATATATATATATATATAACCTGAGAAACCGTACTTTTTTTTCTAGAGGTGTGTGTGTGTGCGTGTGTGTGTGTGTGTGTGTGTGTGTTTGCACTGCATGCATACATACTCATAGTGTAATACACACAAATACTCCACCTGTGTACCTAAAATCTACTGCTTTTACAGCTTGTTGCATATTTACTTAAAAACTGAATTTAGATTTTCACCTTATAATAAACTAGATTTGGGGCCAAAACAAACATGCCCAATATGCACAGTACCTTTACCTTGCACCATACACACATCCCTACACTCAGTGCAAACATGGTTCAGAGCTTTGCTGGAGGCTCTCTTGCTGCAGAGATTGAGAACAGGTCTCTAATCTACTCATTATAAATGTGGAAATAAAGGAGTGATGACATGTTACAGAGACTGAAAGCAATCGAGCAATGAAAATAACCAAGAGGCCCACAGCAAGCAGATATGGGCAGCGTTCTCTTTATTGCATTAAATTTCTCCTCATGTATTATTTAGACCTTATGAGGTGTTGTGTTTGCACAGCTATCCTAGAAAGTGCACTATAGGCCTGATAGAATGTGCATGCATAGAAAGTATAATGTTGCTGTTGTATGTCAATGATTATTTTTTTTATGGCCTAAAATGTATTAAAGTACTAATATTTTCTTTTCATGTGTCTTTGGCTTGCTCATTAGGGGTCTGGACCTGGATTTCTGCAGTGATCTTGTAAAAAAAAGATCAAAAAAAGTTTTAAACTAAACAGAACTTTATGGCATTTATCGTGATAAGTCATCATGTCCCTTCACATTTGAGAGCCATGAAGGTGAAGCTTTAGCATAGCTAGAAAACAGCTGCATAGTTCAGTTAGCCTAATTAGCTGGCTTAATCAATTAGTTTTTAATGGTGTATTAAAATAACATGGCACTAGCCCAGCCACAATAAAGATATTTTATTTTGCATTGTAACTTTTATCTTAGTATCAGATAAACTTTAACGACGTAAGCTTTTAAATGTCTGCAGTGTAGGCTAGTAAAAACAACACTATGCCTAATGAATGTGTCAGACTACTACAGATAATAGAAAGGTGCTGTTAGATAAACAGGTTATAGCCTATTAAGAACAATACCATCCAGGAATCTAGGTCATGGCTCACCGTTCTGTGCACTAAACAGGGCTGCATATTTAGTAAATAATTGTGCTTTTCTGTTCTCTGCCTCCTTTATAGGATGATACCTTCCACGAGTCAGGATTTCCTGGTGAGAGACCTGGTTTCAGGGCGGGAATATGATCTGTGTGTCTTGGCTGTCTATGACG
The DNA here is from genome assembly GCA_037974405.1 of Brachyalestes nurse. Lineage (NCBI taxonomy): Eukaryota > Metazoa > Chordata > Actinopteri > Characiformes > Alestidae > Brachyalestes > Brachyalestes nurse. Next base: position 10,820 of record JBBPCY010009067.1, read on the forward strand.
ATGGCATGACTTCGCTGACCGCTACGCGGCAGGTGGGCTGTGTCACGTTTATCACGGAGACTGAGTACAGCCAGTGCCAGTCACTCCGTAGTCATTTCCTTGGCGGCACCATGATCATCATCATCGGAGGCATCATCGTTGCTGCTGTCCTGGTCTTCATCATCATCCTTATGATTCGCTATAAAGTCTACAGCCAGCAAGGAGCAGAAGCAGGGAAAGGAATGGCCATGACTAATGTCCGCTCACAGACCAATGGAGGACAGGCCACTGGGCAAGTCCCGCGTTCGTCCTCTAAAGTCACAGAGGGCCAGGAGCAGGGCACTGGGTCAGTAGGGAACACAGGAGCACAGCACCCAGCCCTTAAAGACTCTGTTGCCATGGCTCTAGTGGTGGACTGTGAGAAAGGCATGGTCAGTTTAGAGACTGGTGGCGAGGGCGTCATGTCGCCCACACAGAAGCGTCTCTCCAGGACTTGCGTAGAGGTCAAACGGCGACCTTCTGTCTGCAACAATGAAGAAACGACTGTGGACATGTCAGGAAGTAAGTGAATGGTAATAAGATTTCACACAGTACAGGACAGAGGAGATTTCACTGTTTTAGTAACACTCGTACAAAGCCAACATATTTTACGTGCCTTAAAATTGTAAAAGGCTTTTAGAATGCTAAACGTTCGTTGTTGGTATTTTGGTCCATATTTCCTCCTGATGATGTCCTTTTAGTGCAACGCTTTGCTACTACCCTACAGTCCACTTCCCTGAATATCTTAAAGAGCTTTACTGGTAAATCACTGAATCGGAACCAGTAGTTTCACTCAGGTAATTGCAGCTACCAGATAAATTGGCATGGAATAAGAGAGTGCACCTTCTCGAAATCATTAAATCAGTGAAGTCCATTTAATCAGGATCTGCTGGTGCAGAAGGAAGGACTTGTATCCTCTTCCCCTTTCTGTGCCAGTGACCCAGCAGCAATTGTAAATATATTCTGGGTTAATTAAAAGGGATGATGATCAACGTTCATTGGACCACGACGTTCATTGGACTGATGTGTTGTGATGTCATAATGTGAAATGAAGTGTGTATAAATATATACATATGTATATTAGGGCTGTAACGATATACGATACAAAAACCAAAATCGAGACACTCCACGAACCCGTTTCGCGGTGTGAGAAGGCAGGATCGCGCCACACCCCTTCCAACTCCCAGAGTAATCCTTCCCGTCCAGATCCAATGCTACCGCATCTTTAATGGTTCCCCCTCCACTAGGGGGGTTGGACTGGTATATGGGTCCCGCCCATAACCATACATTTTTCGCCGTAATAGGAGGATTTTCATGTCAATGAAAAGGGTCTTAGGGTTTCAAAGAGCCCTCCCACAAGCAAGCACAGATGGACTCCTTTGTTTGCTGAATATGGAAGTTATGACACTGGGCTTAAAAGTGTCTATAAGCTGGCTGGGTTGTGATAAACTGCTTAGGAGTTTCTGTGTAATTGTTTTATTATGTTTTGAGCAAGTTTTGTGGCAGCTGGGCGGAGCGTTTTTTGTTTGAAGCGGTGAACCGAGAGAGGCGTGTCGACTCCAACTCGACTCCTCGTGTTCACTGAAGCCTTTTCTGCTGTATGAATGGAAAGTAAGCGGTATTTAAGCGTTTATTGTACGTGTTTATTTATTTATAATTTTGTGGTAATGATAAGGTGTCTCCAAACAAAATGGTGTCTCAGAATCCCATCGCCCCCCCAAAAAAGAATCGTGATATGAACCGAGTCATGGGTCAAAAATCGTGATATGAACCGTGATGTGTCGTTACAGCCCTAATGTATATAGTATCATTATGGATTCATATATTGCGATTGCAATATAGCTCACAATGTATCAGAACACACTGGTGAATCACCCATAATGAGACATTGGTAAAGATTAGACCGAATTATTTTAGCCAAAATAATTAGCTTTGCTGGAACACATGAAAACTCTGATTTTGTCAAAACAACCAAAGAAACTAAAACATTAATCAGTTTGCTCCAGAAGAAATATTATTTTCCAGTGTTCCAACCTCAATATAATATTCCTAAAATAATTAGAACAAAATGCAGCCCAAAGCTGTCATGTGTGTATATAAGGAATAGCTCATAATTATTTCCCAGAGAAACTATAGCAAACAAGCCTGGTTATCTGTCTAATGCATAGTTTAATGCTGAAGTTTTTGGCAGCTGTCAAGAAAACTGGATATGATCAAATTAGGATTAACATAAACCCAATCAGCAATTAAACACATTTCCATTTAAAGCATGTGTCCACTAATTAATGACACCCAAAGAAGAGTAAATGAGTTCAATGATCATCCAGACAAAAAAATCAGAGAAATTCAAAACCATCATATGTCTTTAGCTAAATATTGGTGGGTATGGTTTCCTTTGTTCAGAATCAGAAAACTTTGTTGATCCCAGAGGCACAAAGACACAGATAAAATATGAAGTCTCAATAAAATCTACATAAAAAAAATCTGTAGAAAAAAAAAACTCAATATGAAAATACACTATGCTATATACAGAAATGATGACTGTACAAACATCCTTTTACATTAAAATACATTCTTTATAGGTCTGAAAGGCACATTTTCTAGCTATTTTTCTGAAACTTTTTTTTTCAAAACACGGGCACGTTAAGTCATGTTTGGAGGTCTAGATTGCAAAGACTGTTCTCCTTTAGAATTGACCAAATACAACAATAACACTCAAAGAAAAGACATCTTAAAAATGCCATCTTTTAGAAATTCTATATACCAATTTCTTTGGGTAACATTGTAATGGCCATCCTCCAATGAGCCTAATGTGATCAGACTTTTAATTAATGTTTCTGTCTCAGAATGATGTTTTTACACAGTAAAAATGATATGACTGGTTGAAAGGCTTATTTGCATATCGCCTTCTGTGATATCAGTATTGCGATAACTAGCGAACAATTCATTGTGCGGCCATGAGTTTTCTGTTACCTGTCTGGAAGACATATTAGATACATGTTTTGCATCAATGACTCACGGTCCCAAGTCCCAAGTCCAATGGCCATGTGTTCCGCAACTGACTGCACACTGTCCCTCGCCACACCGCAGCAGAATGTGTGTGGCAGTGAGAGATGGGCTCACTGCTTGTGTCCTGTCACTTTCCCAGCCCTGTTCATCCCTCATGCCTCTTTGTCTCTCCCTCCCAGACACGACAGGCCCGCAGGTCAGCGAGGAAAAAAAGGCTCAGCGAGACTGGAGTGACTTTAAAATTTGATAACTCCTTCTGCTGTCCCTCAAGAGGCAGCCATCAACCCTGAAAAGTAACGGCATGTTTCTGTCCCTCTTCCACGTCCGCCATTTTTCATTGTGGAACATTTAGAATGAAAACAAAAGAAAACAGAAAGTAAAAGGGGATGGCAGTCTTGTGATGAAGTGATGAAAGTGAGATGCGATTGTCTGCCACTTATTTCTAGTTAACACAATTCTTCCTTGGCATTTGCCAAAGGCTCCATGGGCCTGCCTTCTATGGGCTGCCGTTTGTAAAAACAGCTTAACGAATTTAGAGGTGTCCATTTTTATAATTTAGCACAATGTTCACACAATTTTCACACATTTAGAGCTAAATCTGTTTAAAAAACAGTGACAAGTTTTGGTACATTTTCTTGCTGCATAATTGTCAAATGTTAAATTTAAATGTTGAATCTGAATCTAAATGTGAAATCTAAATATGAATGTTAAATGTTAAATCTAAATGTTAAATCTAAATCTAAATGTTACATGTTAAATCTAAATCTAAATGTTAAATCTAAATGTTAAATCTAAATGTTAAATCGAAATCTAAATGTTAAATATTAAATCTAAATGTTAAATCTAAACCTAAATGTTAAATCTAAATCTAAATGTTAAATCTAAATTTAAATGTTAAATCTAAATCTAAATGTTAAATGTGATATCTAAATGTTAAATCTAAATCTAAATGTTAAATGTGATATCTAAATGTTAAAACTAAATCTAAATGCTAAATCTAAATCTAAATGTTAAATGTTAAATCTAAATCTAAATGTTAAATCTAAATCTAAATCTAAATGCTAAATCTAAATCTAAATGTTAAATGTTAAATCTAAATGTTAAATCTAAATGTTAAATGTTAAATCTAAATGTTTAGAAGATATGCTAATTGGCCATGCCCCGTGCTTACTATTGGCTGTTACTTCGCTGGAGGCTGGACTACATGCTGTAATATCCCCTCACCAACATGGAGGATTCGCCTTAAATGATGACACCTTCCCAACAACCCCTCCTTTAAAATAATAGCCCCAGAGATTCGGAGTTATTAGCAAAAAAACGTTCACCTCGCCCAGGTGTCCCAATACTTTTGTCTGAGGTCAACGGTTTTTGGCTAATAACTCCGGATCACCGGGGGCTATTATGGCAAACGAGGAGTCTTTGGAAAGGTCTCATTGAGCCCTCTCTAACTGTGAAGTTTCACTAAGATTTGTGGTTGCCTCGCTTAGAAAAGTTGCGAGTATGCTCCGTGGGGGATCAAAGTATTAGGAAACCTGGGTGAGGTGAACGGTTTTTGGCTAATAACTCAGAATCTCTGGGGCTATTATTTTAAAGGAAGGGTCGTTGGAAAGGTGTCACCAAGCCCTATCTAACTGTTAAGCTTCAGTGCGAGATATATTTTTCATATTTAACATGGAGGATTTAAGATAATTTAAAGTGAATCCTCCATGTTGGTGAGGGGATATCACAGCATGTAGTCCAGCCTCCAGCGAAGTAACAGCCAATAGTAAGCATGGGGCGTGGCCAATTAGCATATCTTCTAAACATTTAGAGCTCAACATTTAGATTTAGATTTAACATTTAGATTT
>JBBPCY010009106.1:0-15691 GCA_037974405.1 Brachyalestes nurse
TGTCTTAACCAACAAAAACATTCCTCTGAAACTGGTCAGGTTCAGGGACTGGACTGGAAATGAGAGTCTTTGAAAGTTCTTCAGGAAGCCTGGAGAACTGTTCCTCAAGAGCACATTAAAATACAAGATAGTCTGGATTTATGGAAGCAAAATATGAAGAAATGAGGGGTGGCTCAAGACTTTTGGTCAGTACTGTACTTTATCAGGGGTGGGATCTCACTTTTTGGCAGAGAGGAAAGGGTGCTCAGCGGCAACTGGGGGGGCTGAGAAAATTAGACAGAGCTTGAGATTTGTTGATTGGGGTGATATACAATAATGCAGCTCATTAAATATTAATGTAACCAGTTTGTCAAGTTTTGGTCAAGTATTCACACGTGTTGTTACTTTTGCAACCAATATGGACATGCAAGCAAAAGTGACTGCAGTCCGACTGTACGGGTTTGGTCTCTTGACATGCGATTACTTCAGTACAAAAATCAGATCTAGGATGTAAATATGATTTGCCCTTCAGTGTGAATGAAGCCTTTCAGCTTTAAATACAATAAAATGAGTCAAATTGAAGGCGTTAATAAGGAGTTTGTCCCACCTCTGTTCTGCAAGGAACAGAGCAAGACTTTTAACCCCAAATTGCTCCAGGGAGACTGCCCCCTGTAGTTAGGGAATGGAAGTCGCTTTGGATAAAAGCATCTGCTAGATGCCATAAATGTAAATGTTGGATTAGTTCTGGATCACAAATACCACTCTAGTTCATCACAGAGGAACTGGATGGAGTCCCATCACTCCAGAGAATGCACTTCCACTATGATACAGACTAATACTTGGGGCTTTATACCCCCTAGCTGACGCTTGACTTTGGGTTTGGCAACTTCAGGCTCACGTGTAGCTCTTGCAGAGCATCCCTTTCTGCTTTTCTGTGGAGATTATGTACTCTGTGTGTGCACCTGTGTCAGCAATGGGTGCACATTAAAGTAGCTGAACACATTAATTTGCACATATAAAGCACACAGTTACATTCCAGTATTCTGTTTGCTTTCCACTTGACTGCTGATGCAACATTTGCACAAGTTTTTGATGTAAAAAAATTACTCTAAAATGCACATTTTATTCTAGTTCAGAGTTTATATTTAGAGTTTATTTATATATGTGTATTCTTTGTCTTTTTGTACTCTGTAAAATCTGAAGCTACGCCATATTCGACTTTGATTAGGAGGGTTGTCTGGACACGTTTGGATATATTGTGTATATATAGGTCTGGGAAAAGTGTGTGCTAGGGTGCAAGCCACGTGCATGTGTGTGGAGGGGTGGTTATTCCATGATATGTCTTCTTCCCTGCAGCTGTCCTCATTCTATTTGTGCCAAGGAATGTTGACTGACTGTACCAGCCAAGCAGCTATTGGTTATCCACACATAAACTAACTTGCATATAAGCACATACAACTATTATGTCTAAGATGTATTGCCAAGACGCCCTGTCAATTTGTTAGCTATGGAAGTCTTTAGCCTTAAAATGCTCAAGTACCTACTATTTCCTACACACACGTTGGTATTGCTATACCCGTGAGGATATTCTATTGACTTTCTATTATACTGTATCTCTGTAATACTACACCAACACCCAAACGCAACCCTAACTGTAACTTCGGTAAACAAAAGGCAGTCTTTCTGCTAGTTTTCCCTGGAAAAGTAGATTTTTGGTTTCCTTGTGAGGACCAGCAGTCTTCTACAGATTTCCTAGTATTCCTGTCATTATGAGGACATTTAGTTCTCACAGAAAGATAAATACACACAAACTTCTTTGCTGTAATTGGTTGCCATGCCAGCTCATTAGATTCCAGTTAGCTTCTGAGCTGAGCTCCAGCTCCTCGCTCTCGTCCCTCCAGCACTCCTGAGCGCTTGAGCAATTACCTTTCCACTGCGGAGAATAACAACAACTGGACAGGGCTCTGCTAGTGCGTGAGTGTGACAGTCACAGTAAGCGGTGCATTCTCCTCCAGCTCAGTGCTCTGCTCGCTGCAATAATTGCTTTAATTGAACAGTTCTGAGTTTGCACTGGTCCAACAAAGGTTGGACTGCCTGCATGACCCCAGCCATGTTTACTCAGGAAGTTCTCTAACTCTAAGGGCAATAATGGAGCATTACAAGTAATTTAAAATGTAATCCAAAAGATAATCATTAGTGATTCTATCTGAGGTCTTACTATATTTTTTACATACTACAAATCTTTAGACAGAATATGATTGACTATTGGCGTTAATTTCCATTGAAAATGTTCCAAAATGTATCCATAGATCAGTGCCTGAGATGTAAACAAAGTCTTTCAGAATGTTTTTAATATTAAATGGTTGTAGAGAAACAGACTGCCTGATGTTTTTACAGTAGTGGCAAACAGGGGTCCTGATGTCTAAAGGTGTAGCTTTTATTTACTATCCAAAACCTTTTGGACCTTTAATGTGTATGTTAATGATGGTAAAATAATGAATTTGAGAAATAGTTCTTTGGGGACTTCATCTCAAAACTATTGCAAATCAATGTCTTAGGAACCAGCCAGTGCATTCATTAACTCATAATGTTAAAACTTCGGCGAGGGAGCTTTTAGACATGGTTTACTTATTAAAATCTTTGAAAACTGTTAAGTGAAATTTCCGCAAGGTAGTGCTTCACATGAACTCCACAGTAGTTAATTAAACTCTTGGCTGTTACAACTGTGCATTCCTGCATGCACTGATATCCAGAAAAAATACTATAAAACAGTGTTAGTAAAACCATGATCTGAGTTGAGACTGAGTCTGTTATATGTTGATGTACAAATGTTCTTACAAATGTAGCAGATGAGCGAGTAGACCAGGTTTTGGAGTATTTGGTACAACATGGAGAATTATTTTTAATAATACAGTTTTTGAAATTGATCACAGAGTTAAACTTCAGAACCACTGAATAGGTTTAACTTTTGCCAGCACTTATAATAATTCTGCACAGTACAGGATCAGTTTCCAGGTGAACACTGAGCAACAGGTGGATATTCACTCAAAGCTCAGCCCATGTTTTGTTGATTTTCTAAGTGAAAATAAGAGAACACGCTTTTTCTGTTAATTTTGGTGCACAAGTTCTATTCATTTGCTGAGTTTCCAATTTCACATTTTGATTTCCAATGTGTGGGACCCATTTCATGAAGGAAAACATCACTCTAGGCCTTCTAGGAGCTCTTGATAGTTCCCTGACTGTGAATACAAGCGGCTGCCTAATCAGTGGGGTTTTGTCAGATGCTGGAAAAAAATGTGATTGCAAAATGGCAAAGAGGTAGAACAGGGCTCTGGGGGCGCTGGCAGAAGTTAGCATTATAGCAATGGTGTTTTGACATGTATGTTCTAGACTGAAGCTCCACGGTTCACCAGTTGTTGACAGTATGCTATTTTGAGCACAGTCAATATCTACAGAGTGATGATAAGCAGGATGGCCATTACTGAAACCTTTTTATGTGTTCCGTGTTTCCAGTGAACAGAACCAGCCAGCTCCGCGTAAAGTGCCTCATTCAAAAAACCTCAGATATGTGAATATTTCAAGAAAACATGAAATGAGACTAGATGAAAGCCTTCCACAACTTCACTCAGGGACAGAAAAGCTGGTTATAAGACACCACTGCTGCTCCTTTTCCTTCTGATGCCGAAGGGCTCTTCAGACATCGATCTAAATGTTCTACATGTCAGATCCAACCAAAAGACTTGACCAACAGCATCACTACGATCACTGAACACGCTGTTTCATGTCATCTGCTAAAATAGGCTGATCACCATGGAGACAAACTATTGGTGAGGCTGGGTTTTTTTTTGCTAACATTATAGGTGCATTCAAAATGACAAGTCAGGTGGTTGTGAAGGCCAGACTGAGGTGATAAAATCTGAAGAGAAAGGGTTTATCAAATGAGCAATGTCCATTTAAGATGGTTTAAACATAAACTGATTGGCTATAACCAATAAAAAGCAAAACCTGAGGCATTTATGACAGCGCGGTTCATTTTTCCACATCCATTCACATCCATAAGATTAGAGGTGGGACAGGGAAAGGTCATGATATTTGAAAAAAAAAGGGCTATAGAGCCCTATTTATGAATCAGGATGACGATCATGAATGTAGCATTCTTCCTGTCTTTTCAGTCATTTCTTTTTTTCTCGTTATGTTCACCTGTCTTTTCCCTGTTTTTCTGTCTGCTATTGTTTATGTTTACCTATGTTTTGATGTGAGTCTCCATCCTAGTCCCGCCTCCTCATTAGTGTTTCCACCTGTGTCTTGTTCCTGTCTCCTCCCCAGTCCAGGTGTTTCTCATTTGTTTAGATGGAATATGTAACTAGGCGTCTATGTAGTTAGTAAATATAGTTAGTTGGTCTAGTTCTGTTGGTTATGTTCTTTACTCTGCGATTCTGTTTTTGCCTCCTTGTGTCATTGTTTACAGCAATCTGAGAAAGCACAGAACATCTTGTGAAAAGGTATCAGCAAATGACTTCATCACTGCTAGACATCAACCCACTGCACCGGAATGACTGTCTGATGTCCCTCGACCAATGTTCAGGTACATTGTGCAAGCAGTGAGGATCTGGTAGCGCAAATCCTGCTGCCCACCTGGATTGTGAAATGAATTTTGCAACAGCATTTCATTCGTTTAACCAGGACTTTTTTTTCAAACAGCCTGCTGTAGAGCTAAAGGGCAAAGTGGAATATTCATATTCACTAACCAATGACCCGAGAAGCTGTGAATACATCATGTCTAATGTGCTTTTCATTCTAGTACCGTTTCCAGTTCAATTTGACTCAAAGATTTGTCACTAAATGCAGCGATCAATACACTGACAAGAATCAATTTTCCCTGCACTGCTTGACTTGTGAATCAGATGTGAATCAGAAACATCATCATCATCATCACTGTCGTAATTTGACAAGGAACTTTGAGTGCAAGCCAAACTTCTGCCAAACTGCTGCATTCGTGCGGCACATCCAGCTATTTCCAACTGTGTCGCCATGGTAACCTCTAATCGCTGCCTGACAAATCACAATGTTCAGCTTTTATTAAAGCAACATAGGGGCAAAGGTTGCATATTCACTACTTTTTTAAAAGATATCAAAATCATGCTGAATCTTATTGCTGCTGGCACATACCATCTTGGACTATGAAACATGTTTCATTAATATTAACTGGACCTACTATGTATCTTTCCATTGTGGTCAGTTAACCTTTACCATGCTGCCATCAAAACAATTAATCCAAATCTTTCCTACGGACACTGACAAGCAATGTTGCACAACAGTATAAAGGGAATCCATCTGAGATCCTTGTGTGATTCAAAAAAGTCCTGTAATTAAGGTCAGTGTCTTGAACACTTTATCAAAGAGACATCTATTAAGGTTAAAGACAACTGAAGTTCTCTGCAGTAAAAAAAAGAAGCTTGTCTATATGATTCTCCTTCTCTGCTGGTCTTTGAAAGTTGTGTACTAAAATGTTGCCGTATATCTGCAAGCCTGAATTGTTGATTGTGTGAGTAGAAGTGTTGATATGACCTCATATGCCAAATCTGAAGTTGAGAACACTTTACAGACTCTCAGAGAAGGAATTCACAAGTGGTCTTCCAAGTGTCGCACTAAGCCCTGTGGTCCTCATCCAAGGTGGCATGTTAGTAACCTCATCAAGATGTGGACGTAGAAAACGGACAAACAACTTAATCATGTGTTAAATGTAACATCACACAAACTCCTGTGTGGAACAAGAACATGAATCCTAGGTTTCCATGTGTACAGAGCAAGCTCATTCAGTTCAAATACAGTAAAAGTATTAATTGACATTAAAATTAAAAGGCACACTTTATCATCCATTCCACAGTATGTGTGAACCTACAAATCAGGACCAGGATATCTGAGGTGATACTGAACAGACACCACAGTGGTGCACACAGTACTACATTGACCTCCAGATGATCCACATTTTTGCTTCCACCCAACTTACACCACACAGGAAAGTGGGTCTCTAAGGACCAGAACACTAATAGTGAAAAACTGGGATTTCTATCAGCCATGGACTAAGAAACCTTCAATATTTCCCCAGTTCTTTAGCTAGGGCTTCTTGGGATAACTGTATGTACTGTATGAACCTGGGAAGTCAAAGGTTTAATGCAGTAAGCTCAAATCAATATGTTTGCCATGCACACATAGGAAAAAGGCAATGGCCTAGATTTGCGGTCTACTCCACTGCCTTTGGCTGGAGTTATAGTAATGACCTTAAGCCACCTCGTGTCATTCCAGTTAAAGGCAGTCTAAGGCCCCCCAGACAGATCCTTGTCCTTTTTGCTTGCTTTCTTGCCAGCAGTCCCAGAGCTTCTCGTGCCAGAGACCTTTTATGGCATTATGACTTGCACCATTTACAGTCATAATTTGCACCCTGTAAACTTAAACAGAACTAACTCTGTTTTCTGTTTCTCTCCCACAACTTTCTTTAAACTATCTTCTCTGAGAGGAACCACTGCCCATTTGTCGAGTCTGGCCGATCACTATCAGGGCTCCAGGCCACCACCTCATCCCGGATTGGAGGGGTTCTTGTCCGAGTGTCCTGGACTGGTTTGGCTGCTTTAGACTCCCACCTGCTCCTCCCCCAGTCAAGAGAAACTGCTGTTGAAGGGCTCTGGCAATGATTGTTATTCCTTTTGCTGTGGAGAGACTCTCAAACTACACCTCTTACAGACTTCAACAAAAAGTACTTCCACTGACTCTAATTGTTCATACTCTGTTAACCACAGACTGTGATCTGTTCAACACTGATTCAGTCTGTACCTAAATACTTCTTATTGTTATTTGTCTCCATAAAGACTCTCTCTCTGGTTCCCCTTTTTGAGTCTTGGTTCCTTCTGAAATGTCTTCCTCAAGCTTTAGGCAGTTTTTCCTCGCCTCTGTCACCCTTGGCCTGCTGACTAGATCTGAATTATGTAAAGCTGCTTTGCAACATCTGTTGTAAAAAGCGCTATTTAAATAAGATTGAACGAAATTGAATTAAATACATTGTGATTGGTAGGTGAGTACATTATAATAAACAGGTATCACTTTTTGTAGATATATGTTTTTCTACAACACTCCTAGCATTTTAAATGGTGCCCAGTTTAGGAACAAATGATGTGTGCTATAGGTTTGAATGTTTGCAGACACCTGCTCACCAAGCATTTCTTCTGAAACCAGGGATATTAGGAAGAGAGTTTGTCCACGCTTTGCTGCAGTAGCAGGGTCTACTCTACAGTTCTGCAATACAACATTGCTGTGAGGATTTGAATGCAGCCCCAACAGAATTTGTGATTAGTTCTGCACAAATCTCAAATGCCACTCCAGAGGTCTTGGAAGGAGCTCCATCTCTCCAGAGGTTACAGTTCTACTGCTCCCCAGCCCAGTGTTGAGGTGCTTTATCTCCCTCTAGTCCCTCTGCTTTGCATACTTTTGAACTTACAGTGTCTTTGATTGATCATCTTCTACTGACAGGAATGCTGATACAAAATGACATCATGCCTTTCGTTGCTTTTGACTTGATGGCAGATGATTTTTTGATCCTACCAGCAGCCTTAATCCACTTTGCATTTTTTCACTTTTCAGCATTGTTTTTTCAAAATGTGTCCTTCTGAAACTTGCACTCTGTTCTTTACAGCGCAGATATTCCCATTTTGCTTCTGTTTCTAATGTTTATAATGGTTGTTTAGGTGGAGTATACATTTTTCTGTATTTTTATTTCCTAAGTTTAGCCTTTTCAAAAATCTCCTTAATTTAAATGTAATTATTTGCTAACTTTAATGCACAGGGTCAACCCAGGGGCCACATTTCACTACATGTACTTTTTTTAACTACGTATGTGACAAAAAAAGAATCTTAACTCTTAAACCCTTTAATCTTTAAATCTGGTTTAGTGACAGAGTGGCTGAATTAATCCGTATTACTGAACTTTCTTATGCAATCATGTATTGTTTTTCAATTAGAACAAAGATGAGACGCTCACCAAGAGCATCCAAAATCCTGATCAGTAGTAATTTCAAGAGAAAGTGAGTAAGGTCAGGGATCAGTGGACAATACATATGTACTGATATAGTTACCCCTGGGACAAGTCATTGGCTGGCCAAAAAGATGAAAACGTTAACGATTCTGAAGTTCATTTCATATTTCGGGCCTTTGTTAGTGCATGTTTTAAAAATGTCTTGTACGTAAGAGTACAAAAACAACATTTTATTTGATTTATTATATTCATATCTTTTTTCAGAAGGCCTCAAAGGCTTGAATCGTACATTCAATCTACTATTCCTTCCAAAGTTCACGACATTTTCTTGTTTTTGTGGACTCTTAAAATAATAAAAATAAAAAATAAAAGTATTCAAATCTTGACTTCAGTATTCAAACAATAAAAACAGAAGGGTTTTCCTACTGAATCTGATTCTCAAAGGGCTGAAGGGCAGAGGGTAGATAAAACCAGGTCAATGAGGAGAGAACTCACTGTCTGGAGAACAAGGTGGTCTTACTTAGAAGAAAAGGTGGGTCAGGGTGAACAGGACTCACTATCAGGAGAACACAGTCTCACTTCAAAGAAAAATGTGCATGTTATCGACAAAAACATAATAAAAACATAAACAGAGCCATATTGTGGGGGACACTGGACATTATTCAGAATAAGAAGTATGGTTTATGAGGGTAATATGAGCCATCCACTGTTTTGATTTCCCCCCTTAAAGAGGGGTTTTAAAGGGTCTTGCTGATTTAGTGCTCATTGCCACTTACAACAGAGTGTGAATCTCTGTTGTCTCTGATGACTTCATTAGACTTCATTATGTTCTCTCCTGGGTACAAACCATCAATGTCTGAACAAAATGTGTTATCTTCATTTTTTTGGACATTACCTGACAACACCTGGTCTTCTTCCCTTTCAGTGCAAAGTTCATGACAAACGGAACAATAGGAATGGCCTAAAATAACAGTAAGTTTAATTTATACAGTTTATTCGTTCATTCATTCATTTTCTGTAACCAGTTAATCCTTACGGGTACCCGGAGCCTCTTCCGGGGTCTACGGGTGCAAGGCAGGGACTCACTCTGGGCTTTTATTATATAGTTTAATTTATATCTTAAACCTAAAGACACTTTACATATGGGCAACAACACAAGCATACTAATAATGAACTACACAACAACAACATTTTTTTACTATACAACAACAAGGCTAGACAGACAGAGCCACAACACAAAAAGAAAAAGTATAATTGAAGAAGAACTCTTAAAAAGTTAAAGTTTTTTGGGGCAGTGAAAAGTCCTTTTACATTAAGAATGTTTTTTCCTTCTTCTGTAAAGTTACTGTTTGCATAAACAAGGTTCTGACAGTAACTATATAATACTCAACTACAGCAAAGCACATTAAATAAACACTTTTACGTTATTTTATCATGCAGAATAACCTTCAAGGCTAACAGTAGTATGCAAAAGTTAGAGCACCCCTGGTCCAATTACAGGTTTTTTGATTTTCTATGAATAAACCCACATCATCTATGGAAACATTTCTGCACATTATAATGCACTGTTACTGCTTGCTTAATGTTACATATTGGGAGGAAAACATTAAATGTATGTGCAAATGTTATGATACATTTTATATTTATTTATGTAGCCTATATTTTTAGCGTTCACTGTTATGAGTGTTTTCTGTTTTATTTGTACTTCAAAAAATAAGTTAATGGAAGTTAACTTTAGTCCTTTTGTTGGTCTGTCCATCAAAAAAATTCTCACGATGTCTGTTTTAAGCAAACAACATTTTCAGTTAATGTCTTTAGCTAGAGGTTAAAAACCAGTAAGAAAATGTTTGGTGATACCCCATCTGTTCAGATACAAAACCCCAGCCTCTCAAAAGAAAAAGACTGAAAATCACTGTTTAAAATCACTTCATCACTACTAAATCTGCTTGAGATCAGCGCAGCCTGGTGATTTATTCATTCAACAGTTGTTTACGGTTCTATGTGTTTATAACATTTAATAATACCAATAATAATAAAGGAAACATTCTTTTTAAATCATTTAAAATGTTTGTATTTATGAGCATATATTAGATCATTTGCAATAAGATTTAAATGTGATTAATGTCATTCATATGCGATTCAGGATTTGAACCAAAACCTGCGCTGCATGTTATGTTACTGAATGTCTGAATTATTCAAATAGTTTATTATTTATTAGACTCAATCAACGTTTAGTCCAATATTAGTTAACGGTTAAACACAGCAAACACACATACACTCAAAAGTACACACACTAAAAAACATTTCAGGGTTAACATGAAGTACTGAACACAAATGAGTCACAGTCTGATTATTCCCAACCTTTAAATACGCAAAGCGAATTCAATCACAAAGATCATTCGCTTGACCAGAGGTCAGACCAAATTGGTAAAGGAACCCAAAGCCAAAAACAACAGCAGTGACTCAGGGGAAAAAGTGCTCTTGCAGTGAGTGCTATCAGTTTCGGTCACCGTACGACTTCAAAAGGGCAAACCCCAGAAAGACTGGCCAGTTTCTCAGGCAGAGCCAGCAGGTTAAAGAGGGTCGGCCAGGCATTCATAAATGCTTTTAGCTGCATGTTTACTCCTGTGTGTCAGACATCACGGCATCACAACAGAACTTGTGTCCATTTAACACCATTTAACACTAAATGCAGGGGCTAGAGGGGTGAATCTGACCTCACAGGTCAATTTTGATTGGTCAATTTATAAAAAAGCGAACAAAAAACCCTCCTTTATTTTTGTCCAGTCTTCGCCCCAGTTTAGTCACTGTCAGTTCCACCCGTGAGCTGGTTTCCCCTAGCAGTTTGTGAATTGTATCACAATGCTACCAGCACCAGGATGGTGAAGGCTAGCAGGTCCTTCCTCCAAGACATGTGAAGTGTTGCAGCATCTTTTTGGATGGATGTTAACACATAACTGGATCGTTCAACACGCTTGGAGGAGAACACTAACTGCTAATTGTGTTATATCAGCTAACAGACACCTGTACTGACTAGCATTAGCTGGGTGATGAGGGAGGAAGGGAGGGGGAGAGAGAGGGAACGAGGGAGGTAGATAGATAGATAGAGAGAGAGGGAGAGAGGGAGGTAGATTGATAGAGAAAGAAAGAGAGGTCCATCTTATAATCTCAGAGAAAGCAAGGTTAATTATGCTGTCCTGGACTCTTGCTTACGGATGGCTGTGGCATCACCAGGGATCCAGCTCAAGATCTCCCGATGATAAGGGCCAACAGTTATACAGTGAAGTCTCAAATTTCACCTTGATTTTTTATATTTGAAAGTTGGCAGATAATTTCTTTTTTTGCCAGCACCATATACTCATACTTTACAGAATATTATACAATTGATTATGAGCCTAATATTACAAAATCACCACATTCAGAGTGACGCATTATGATAGACTGATTCACTTGAGGCAAGATATTAACTGAAGGAGAAAAGAAAACTTTTCCGTGCCCACATTAGAGTCATACTTGACATATTATGGCACCAAACATAAATGAAGAATGAGACTTTTTTGTATGAAATTCTATTTCGATGACAATTTTGTGGTAATTAATGATAAATTGTGTGTTTTTCATTCATTTCCTTTTAAGGTGCTTACAGATAAGTAGAAATGTTGTGTTTTACCCTTCACTTAATTCTGGTAAGTTTTAATGAAATGTTTAGAATAGAGTTATGTGACACCAGTTGTTCTCAAACCGGTCTTCAGGGACCCCAGATGGTCTTGTTTCAGCCCAGCTCCCAGCACATACAGCAAAGGATACAGCTCCCAGCACATACAGCAAAGGATACAGCAAACCTGAGGACTGTCTGGTGGTCCCTAAGGACCACTGTCTGAAGCAACACCTGTGTGAGTCATTTTTATGGTGCTGAAAACGGCATGAGTGGAAACAAATAGCAACTATACTAAAAGCAACTATAACCTAACTTGTTGACTGTATACACTCAAGATTCAGCATTTTCACTGCAACAGTATCACTAGTGAGTTTGTCGCTTATTTACCACCATTAATGGGGTGGTTTATACAGAAGTAAAAGTATGTGGCTGTTTACTTCCAGATTAGTGGAACAGGGTACCATGTGCAGTTCTGATCATTCAGTTTATCAGAATAAACAAACGCTCCTCACTGAAGACGGCCACTTTCAGGATACTACTGACCTCTACTGGTCAAATTGTAGTCGACCCACAGCTGCAGGTTTGCTCCTATAGCAGGGATCCAAACTACAGTATAGCAGTTTCACAGTTTCATACCTTTACTCACTCCCAAACACTTAACAGATCAGTTGAACCAGGAGTGTATGAGCAAGGAAATCAACAAACTTTGTTGGACACAGGCCCACCAGGTCTGGAGCAGTTTCTACAGTCAGCAGAATAACTTAAACTTAATTAAAGTGGTCGCTTACAGTCAAATGTGAATGCACCACAGCATGAAATTCTTCCTCTGCATTTAACCCACTCCAAGCGAAGCAGTGGGCAACCAGGAAGAAGCGCTCGGGGAGCGGTGTGTGGGGACAGTACTTTGCTCAAGAGACCCTCAGTGGTGCCACTAGCTGTCCTGGGATTTGCGCCCACAACCTTCTGATCGCAGGGGCACCTCCCCAACCACTAGACCACCAGCTAGTGGTTGCTTTGTTTGCTTACTCACTAGATCCTATCTGTTCATAACAAATCAAAGGACTAAAGGCCTACGTGTATTTTCTGATCAGAATGTAGAATGGGAATCTGAAGCTTTTGTGCTAAAGCCCATAGAGAACTAAGCAACATGCCAAAAATAATGCATTTATGTTTGATCCCTCTATGACCAAGAGTGGCTCAGTGTCCCAAGGAGTTTTAACTGGCTGGGGGTTCCACAGTGAGTCTGAAAAGTCATAACTACGCAATCTCCTCTACTGCTTCCTTAGAGTAGATCTGGAACACAGACGATGCAGGGTCAAGAGAAAACACCAGTTCAGAGACAGGACATCCCCCGACTCTCACCCACCACCAGAACCACTTATTAAGGGCCATCCTCCTCCTCCCCCTACCTTCTCCCACCATCCTGTCCCTGAGAAGGTGAAGGTTCCAGAGCAAAAAGTGGAAGAAAGGCAAGGCCAGCAGGCAAACAGCCAACGTGACTGCTGTGGCCACTAGAGGGCGCCCACCAAAGTCCAATGTCCTGTAGATATAAGGCTGTCCACTGATGTTGGTGCAGCCTGACAGCCAGTAGATGAGAACGAAAGCCACATAGAGGACTGCTGCCAGCAGAGCATAGAGGTAGTGGTAAAGATGAACAGGTGTGGAGGACAGCAGGAGATCCAGGACAGTCTGGATGCTGTTGACCAGGTGGAGGTTGATGTTGAAGGCTGTGAGATTGTGCTGAGACGTGGGGTAGCTAAGAATCCAGTAAAGGAAAGAGACACAGAGGGAGAAGGACCCCACCACAGCATGCAAGAACCACTGCAGGCCAAGGGCAAAGGCCAGAGAGGCAGGGAGAGGGAAGGTCCTCAAAGACTCATCACTGCCACCTAGAGGAAAGCAGGACTGGGTTAATAGTTCACATGAGACTGCTTCATATTTCAGTGCTTTTTAGATCAAACATGTGACTTAAACCTATTCATATGGACCCTTTTGCCCCAAGCCATCTGTTCATCAGCTGACTTTTAAGCCCTTCACAAGCTGGAGCAGGACTGCTGGGGTAAGGGATAGTTAAAACTGTGCAGGTGTAGTCCACAGTCAGGGAAAATATACAATGAAGGGAATAGTTCAGAGAATATTCAAATTTACACAATTTTCCACTTAGCCCAGATGTTGTCAATCAGCCAAGACATGTTAGGAGTCCAATTCTTCGGTTTAGAACTCGAGCTGCAAGCCGAAACATCCAATAAACGACGCCCAGCTCTTCATTAGGATAGAGCAGACTTGAGGATGTGATTTAGGGCACAGTATGACATACTGTGAGTTATAAAAATTAACAAAACAGCAGACCGGCAATCTCAGTGTAAACTTTACTGTCATCTCAGCTAAAGGAGAAAGTCAAGAGGAGAAAAACAGAATACTGGAATGTAATTGTGCGATTTATATGTGTAAATGATCAACAGCAGTTAAAAATAAAAATACAGTCAATCTATAAAAACACAGTAAGTAAAGTACACTCTGTATCAGGTGTAGGAGGGCTAAATCCTCAAATCTGCAGAATGAAAAAATGGATGCAGTTTGAGTAGGTTGAGAAACGTTTTGCAGATGTATCTATGGCAAAAAATTAATTTGTAATTTTTTTAGTGCTGTTAGCCTCACAGCTAAATTTGGACTCCAAACACGTCTCCAAACATGGCTGATTCACTACATTTGGGTTCAGTGGGAAACTTTTTGCAGATGTGTTCCTTTCAATAATTAGACACATCCAAGTGTTTTGAACTGATTGGATGCCAAGTCGATTTCCCTACAGCAATGGTTATCCAACCAGTTCTCAGGGGCCCCATTTTACTGCATTAAATTACATTTGAACTGTCCTGGGCATTTTGATTCTGTATAGTTTTCTATGCAGCTTTTGGTGTTCTTTGAAAAACCATATACAATGGGTTGCACAATGCAAAACCATTTACCTATGCAAAGAAGCATTTATGCATTTATGAGGTCTAAACTCACTTCCACAGCTATATTATAGGCTATACATACTCTAAAGAAGCCTTCATTACTTACCTGTGGTTCCATTCCTTGCCATCTGATGACAGAAGAGCCTGACGTGTACGAAAGCCCAGGCCAGGTTCAGTAGGGCCACAAGATGGTACAGCCCCAAGAGTACGTATGAAACATGGCTGAGGAAGATGAGGAACTTGGGTGTGTTAAAAACGAGGGCTGCATACACACACCAGCTGACTATGTTGGCCAGCATACAGAACCGGAAGACCAACCAAACAGACGGTGGAATATTCCACTGAAAAAAGAGAGAACTTTGTTCAGTAATCCTCATAAATGACTACTGTTATCATATCACTCGAAAGAAGACTGACCCGTGGCTGGAGCAGGATCTCTGGATTAGAAGGGAAAAGGTACAGTTTCTTCAACTTCCACTCTTCTTTCCAGCTCTGTGTCCAACACACCCCCATCTTTCTCAACACCCTGGCAAAGAAAACATGTGCATCATTTACCCAAAATTCCTACAGTTCAGGCCTAAGCAGAATCAGCACCAGAACACATGACTGATCCCGGAGGAAACTGCTTATGTTACGACTGCACAGACACAGTCACAGAGACACAAACAATATAAAATATAAAGTCTAAATAAATCCAATAAAAACAGAAACATACTCAATATGAAATACACTATGCTATATACACAATACTGGGGTGTAAACAGAGGTGGACAGTAATGAAGTACATTTACTTTAGTACTGTACTTAAGTACAGTTTTTGAGAATCTGTACTTTACTTGAGTAGTTTTTTTTCGGAAACTTGTAACTTTCACGTCACTACATTTGCAAGACAAAACCGTACTTTTCACTTCACTACATTTCTGTCAAGGTTCTCTTACTCGTTACCTTCAGTTCTGAAAGTGGGTGTTACTGTCTCACTTTTCTAAAACATGACTGGTCTTTTAGCAGATGACAGCCTATCAGAAATCACCAGTAGTGTTACGTCACGTCTGTAGGCTGTAACACTGCAAC